>JASVER010000064.1:2174544-2199781 GCA_030449065.1 Oceanodroma leucorhoa
GCGAGGGGCCGGACCGCGGCAGCCGCCCCGGCCAGCGGAGGCGCGGGCCGCCCCGAGGAGTGCCTGCTGCTTCTCCCCCCGCGCCGGGCCCGTCTCCTCAGACATGCCCCGCTCTGGCGGCCGGGCTCGCCGAGGATCATGACTGCGGCGGCGAACTGGGTGGCGAACGGGGCCAGCCTGGAGGACTGTCACTCGAACCTCTTCTCGCTGGTGAGTGCCCGGGGGTGGGGGAACGGCGGCTCCGGCCGCCGCTTAAACGGGCGCTCCGCTGCGGAGCGAGTTTGCCGGTCGGGTGCAGCTGCCGGGGGCTTTATAGTCGGGGCCCGTGGGGCTGCTCCTCCGCTGGCCCCTCCCCCGGCCCGGCTCCCCGTGTTTATTTTGCTCTTTAACGTGGTTTGCCGCGAGTGTGTGTATTGCTCTCACAGCTGCGCTCTTCTGAATAGGAGAGCGTAGAGGCAACGGAGTGCGTGTCCCCTGCCTGTGCTGCCTGCATGTGCGACCATCTTCTCTGGTAAACACTTTTCTCCCCGCCTCCCTCGGCACTCCGTGCCCTGTGTGCTTTGTGCCTACCAAACTGGGGGGGCTTCTCTCCTTTCGCAATGACAAACGCCATTTCAGCAGCAGCAAACGGTCATGTAGTGTGATTGTCTGTCGGACTTACGCTCTGGGCTCTTGTGGCTACATGTCAGCTGTTGTTACAGTGTGGTCTCCTCTTTGCATAGATCGTGCTTGGGGGCAAGAGGTAAAAAAAAAAAMMAACCCAAACCTTTCAATTTTTTCTTCTCTGAAGAAAAACAGTGGCTGAAAATGTATCATGCTGGATAGCTTGTTTGCATAGATGCTGTCTACCCMTCTTACTGGTAATTGATAACTTCCTACTCGTATTGCGTGGTTTAATGTTGCAGAAATTATGGTATCAGTTTTGGCTACTACAGATTTTTAATTTAAATTTAAAACAAGAAAGCAATTTGTTTCTGCATAAGGGCAAAGTCATTTGGAAATACCTTGCTTTATTTTACCTGACACATACAGGAACATTATCCCTTCTGGCTGGGCAACAGCTGAGTGAGCGAGAGGACTATTTGGTCATCAAGAGCTTTCTAGTGCTACCAGGGATAATGTCGGAGGGAAGGAGGGACTTTTTTAGTGCGTGGTGTGGTATAGTTAAAACAAAAACTTGTAATGCAAGTTTGGGGATAGCACGTGTGAAACATTTATGTTTCTCCCTGCATCAGAGCTCTGCCAGAATTGGAGGTGGGTATATATGTTGTTAGGAAGAGATTGTTAGCTCTCTTATAGGAATCAAGGGGAGGAAAAAAGAAAATTCATTAAAAATGCAAATGATCAAACTCTTTGTTTTATGTTTTTTACCTTTTATTGCTGTATGGTCGTTATTTTTGCCGCTTTTTTTTTTTTAATGTATGTGTGTTTGGTTTTTATTTACTCATACCTATTAAGAATCTGGGACAAGAGCTGTAGTCACGATGCTAGGAAGCTGGCCCAGGGATTCTTCCGTGGGAATAAATGCAGTTCTTTGGCTTCTTATTGWACTGTTACATTATATAAGTTTGTATCTATGCTTCTGTTTGATAACATTCTGATATTTATAAATATGTAGCAGTGCTATATGTATCGAGATGCAGGAATTGTTACCGTGATTTTGAATACACTGCTCTTAGTAAGAAAAATAAAACAGTAAGCATGAGGGAGACAATTGTATCTGATTGTAAGAGCAAGGTAGTGAATGGTTTGTCTCTTACAGAAAGGGAGTTGTGAAGTCCCCATTTATTAATAGAGAATCGAGTAGTGTGTTTTTGAGAAGTGTAACTTTTCATGTAGATGCAATCTGCGAATCTGTCACTGGTAAAAATAATTGTTGGCGTGCAATTAGCATAAATTATAAAGTGAAGTTATTTCACAGTTACTGTGGTTTCATATCTTTTTTTTTTCCTCCCCCTTACTAGACTAGGGAAATGTTAAATTTTAAATGGGTGTGTAATATCTTTGAAATAAGTTTAGCAAAATTCTTTTGCAAGTGAGTTTAATAATAATAATGTGTTTAATGTGCAACCCTTTGATCTCCCATGTAATTTTGTGGGAGCTATCTATGCCTGTAATGTGGCGCTATGTATGAAACTCTAATGTTTTTATTCTTTTCTGGCTCCACTTGYAAAAAAATTCCAATAAAGTTGTATTTTTTTAATGTAGCGTATATACAAACACACAGTAACTATTAGGGTGATTTATTTTAAATTACATTAGTATTTGTTAGGATTTATGTATCAGTGAAAGATACTGAGAAAGGAAATACTGGTTGGAAATATGTGGCCAACACCATTGACCCTTTAACCTCAAATTGTCATATTCATTTCAAAATTTATGAAGTGTTAAAGCTACAGTAGTCTGGATTACTAATTAGAGAAACTTTTGCTAATCATTTACTKTTTCAGTGCAGCAGAACAAAAACATGCACAAACTAAATCAGCTGTTGATGAGAATTCATTCATTCTTTAGGACTGAGGTAGATTACAAATCTTTTTTTAAACGGATTCTGCTATTAGAAGTTGACAATTAAATTTTTTTATCACAGGCTTTGTTTTGGGTGTGAATCAAAAAGAAACGTTCTTGACTGGAGAATTACAGTTCTGAAATAGTTATAATCTACTGTGATTCTGTTTGTTTGTGTCTGAATAATATTTCTTCCCACAAACATTTGTTTTGTTAAAGAAGGAACACTATCTCCCCAGCCCAGAGAAGCCAGAGCTCTGTGGTGAGTCTGTCTGGTTGCTGTAGTGGATTTGGGTTGGTTTAACAGKTCATGATTTCTAGCTTATTTTTCTGTCGACTGTAGACAGTCTTTAGAGGGAGGTTAACTACCGCTGTTTTTTCTGAATCTTTTTAAGGAAAATATGTTCTAAAAGCTTTCTAGTAACTGATTCTCTTTTATCAGTGATGTCCAGAAGGTATAGAGGTCCTTAGTGTTCTTAGCTCAAAATATTTCACGTGAGGGGAAGGCACAGTCTTAAGTTAAGGTTTTAAAGTTAGCTTTGAATATGCAGATGCTGAGTGTGATCTCAGGCTTGCGTAGTTGGGTTTCATGAAGTGTCCCTCTGGACGTAGTGACACAAAGGGGGGCTGTTGCCTGTATTGCGTATTGCTCTATAATGAAGCAGGAATCTAGTGCCGTTCTAGAAAATGGGTTAATGTTTGTATGCTGTCAGGCAAAAAACCCACACAAACAACCTACACAAAGAAATCTAGAATTTTATTCTAAATGTAAAGCATTTCTTAGTAAGATGATATAAGGGCCGGTTTGCATATTTRTCATCAGAATACGCCTCAGATATGAACTTATTTATACTGGCATACACAGCAGATTAATAGGCTTGCTCATTAAAAATACACTTTCTGTCTGAAATTGCCATGTTTCTAGCACAGCAGTAGAAGAAATTGTATTTATCCTAACTCTGTTTTTACAGTAGTCAAAATGTCTGCTGCTGCTTTTGAAAAAGAATGTCTGTTTATCAAAACAGTACTTAATAAGCAATTGTTAAGGGCCAGTTTATTTAAATACTAATTAAGAGTTGTCTAATAACTATTTAGAGACAAAATGTTCTGAGGTAATAYGCTTTGTATTAAAACTTCAGACCCAGCTGGCAAACAGTCTTCCTATGAATAATCCTTAATCATAAAGGTAGTCTTACTGAAATGAATTTGATTTTTCCTGTGAGTAAGGGTTAATCATATGACTGTGAGGGCTTGCATGAAGTATGAAGGTGTTTCCTCAACTGTCTGGCTTAGCTGCCATGGTGGATCCAAAGGCACAAGTCAGTCTCTGAAAATTGGGATGAAGTTGCATAACACTTCATATGCTGGAGCTGGAAAAAGAATACAGGAAAGGGTGTCAGGAATGACCTAAAATTTGGAGTAGCTTTCATGTGGTGAAAGATTAGATACTGTAAGAGTAGGAGTCTTCAGCCTGGAAAAGACGTGACTGTTCCTGGAAAGTGAGACCTATTTACAGAGGACTTTATAGAAGCTGGTAYGGAGGATGTTGTGAGTACTCGTTTAAATGCATTCTTACAAGAAGCCTGCTGCCAGAAAGGTCCGCTTAGTAGGAATTGTGTCTTTGTTCCAGTTAATGTTCAAAGGCAAATTTACAAACTGTAAAGGTCATTGCTGCTGTTACYTTTTTCAGTTCGCAAACAGGAACAGAAGTTGTTGCCTTCGATCAGTGAGTTTTGTTGCYGGTTTCATAATGAAACTGAAAGGAGTCAAGGAAATCTGAGGTGGCATTTGAATTATTTTCTTAAAGGTTTTTCGTGGCGTCAAAAAGTGAAGATTAAGAATGCAGAGCCTGCTGGTGAGGTACTCTTTGGTGTTGCGTAATTGTCAGTGAAGGACTTCACAGTAAATGGTTGATTGCCCAACCAAATCCATAAGTAGTAGTAAAATAACCTGTAGTCATTCTCGCTTATTGTRTTATCATAAATGCAGTGCTCCAAGCAGTAGGCTGTTATTTTGGTATGCGGGATGTTACATCACTACATGGTAGATACCTTCCTTGTTTGAAATTTTATGTAGGTGTGAATTTACATGTGTATATATATTTAAGAAATGGAATGAACCTCTCAAGTTTTTCAAAAGTATTTGATTCTTTAGTTATCTTTATCCTGAATTTTATTAGGTAACAAGATAGAAGTAGAAAAATTACATTAGAAAGCTTGCTCACTTCCTGCTAATGAAAGATTATTTCGGGTTTTAAATCACTTCAGTGGTAGGCTTTTATTATGTACTGTCAGAGTATTCGACAGTTTAATGGTATCTACTAGGGTGTGAGTCTGAAGAAAATAGACCCAGATTGGCAAAGAGATTGGGATGTAGCGACATTCAGTCAGCTTGCCCAGCTCTGGGAGTGGAATTAATGAACCTGTGTTAGGTAACYAACCTCTTCTGAATATTGCACAAAGAAAATCGGGTGCACAGGAGTGACATTGGCAGTTTGGGACAAAGCGTGCCAAAGAATCCCAAGCTAGCCGCTAAGAAATATTGAGTGAGGTTTTCTTGAAATCCTGATTATCTTCTGAATGTACACATATACTGGGTCTGTGAAACCTTCTCCAATGACTGTTCTGATTTTGGTGACAATGCGAGTCCTTTGGTGAGACAGCTATTGCGAACATCAACGTGATTAAGAAATTACGCAAATATTAGGCTGATGTATTAAAAAAAAGAAAAATCCTAGGTAGCTACATCTTAAGAATCATARTTTTCACTTGCTGCAATACTGTCTGAAAATACATATTTCTGGATTTTTCTACATAGTAAGTGCAGTATTGACATCATAACCCCAGTTCTCAAAACACCCCAGATTTATTTGATCTTGAATTTTTTCCCCTTCTGCTTCTGAGAGCACTTCCTCAGGTGAAAGGGAGTAAGAAGGAACTCTTTAATCCTGTATGTAGACCTTTCTTCTATTATTTTCYTTCTTGACAATGCAATTCTTCTGAAAAATATCTAAAGAAACTGAARTTTTTGAACTTCAGTGGAAAAAAAATTGTGGTGCATATGAGATACATCTGTTTAATGTGCTAACTTGATTAACTTTGGTCACTTGACGAAGAAGGAATTTTTATGGATTTTGTTTTCGTYTTTTAATCTCTTCAAAAATGTTACGCCTTGGTAAAGGTGTGTGTGTGCAGACGCTCTGCTTTTTAAATACCTAAAAAATATCAGTATTACTGGAATGTTATACTTTGTATTCMGTTGAACATATATGCGTGTTTGAAGCTTTCCGTTTACTGGATGAGAAAGCTTAACCTGTTGTCTCCACTTTTCCTTGATTCACTATAGGGAATTACACCCACCTGCCCAGACTTCACTTTTATATCCTTAGGTATGGCAGCATCCTTTTATCGGTGTTTGGCTAAAACATCCCTGCTTGTATCGAGAATGCTGCTACAAATTTTCTCTCGCATCCTGTGGCTGGGACCATGTTGCACCTTCCCGCATTCTTTCATTGGCTTTCCTTGCTGTTATCTCCTCAAAGTTACTGTGCCCTCAAAGTTACAAAACCTTGAGCCCTATTCCTTCTCTGCCTTTTATTTTTCATGCAGTACTGACTGACTCCTGACTCTCATATACACCAGGATCGTCAAATTATGAATTAGTAACTTTGGGGTTTTTTTTTCTAGTTGTTCCTTTGTATTTGCGGAAGGTTACCAGTTGATGTCCGCAGACATACTACATTGCTGTCCTACAAACCCTTTTCCTAAACTTGTTTGTGGGATCCTACAGACAACCTAATAACACTGAATAGGTAGTTGGTCTTTTCAGACTGTTGCCTTTAAGGCTGGCAAGTATAGTTTTATATTCCTTCCAGTCTGTGKGCATTCATTTACTGTTCCGTGGGTGAGTAGCGCACTTCTTTGTGTAGAGTCTAGCACAGTGGGATTTGCGACTTGTTGGTGCCATAGTAACGCAAATAATATGAAAAAAAAAATACTTCTCTGACTAGAAGCAAGCTTGTTTTAGTATCATCTTGCCAGTTTTAAAAGTGCACAAGTGTTTTCAACAGAAGATCCCAAATCAAATCCAGAAGATTTGTTTATACAGAGTATGTATTTATGTGGGGGCATCCTTCTTCCTCAGACCAAGCTTTCATACCKCTTTCATTTTAAGCTCTAAGTATTGCTTTAAAAATAGGCTCTCTTTCCCTGAGTTCCCCGACATCAGCTGGTAGTTTCAAAGAGAAACCAGCTAATAAAAATATTCTGCTCTAACAGACCTCAAAATATTACTAAAACATTGTGTTAGATTCCCTCTGCATGCAGTTGTGAAGTATATACCACAGGGATAACAGGCCTGTGATACTAAGAATGACAGCTCGCATCGTTTCCTGCTGTGGCTTCGGCTCGTTATGCAGCCTTGCGTTAGTATGATCGCTATACTGTAAAATGATAGTGACGTCTGAACATAAACCACTTTGATACTATATAGTAAGTTTAATTTCTCAGATCGGGAGGGTTCTTAGCATTTTACTTAGTAAGATGATGCCCATTTTTTAGTATCTCACAAATCTAAAAGGTTTAAGCAGTCTTTCCCTTTGGCTTGTGCTGGGAATTTTGATTAATTTTGATAAATCCTGACTCTCACTTCCTACCTCAGTCTATTACAAAAATGTTATTTCTCATTGAGTCACGTGTGKCTTAATTCACTTTCCTGAGCAGAATTGCGATAGTGCATATGGAAATGTGACTTGAGCTTTTAGTGGCATTCTCTTTTGTTTCTTTGAGACAGGACATTTTATTGTGTGTTGCTGTTGTATAATGTGCCCCTAGGCAATATTTATCTTTATGTGATTAACAGAGATGAGCTCAAACATATACAGAGACCTTGTCCCTATACKAAGGAACGTATTTAATTAGCTTATGAAAATGGAGAAAAATGGGCAGTCTTAATTTTTAGTATAAGATAGGACACACTTATTTCTGTATCACTTCTCATTAGGCACTTACCTCTGCTTTAGTCAGCCAGTGTTGCAGTGTACTGTACTATTCTTGTTTGTRAAAAGAAAATAATACTAATTACAGAATAAAACGTGCTTTCTTTCTCTCATTTTTCTCCCTCCGCCTTCACTCTTCTTCCATGCCTTGGTGACCCCAAAAGGATTCATAAGCTCACATTTARGCATGGATCAGGGAACTGACCTAGTGAAAAACTTTTCCCCCTTCTCACTCCCTAGCCAGCTCTGTGTACCTCTTATTCCTCTCTCTCTCCCGGCCAAGTTCTGGCAGCAGCATGGATTGAAGCGAGATCAAAGTGGCTGAGTAACCACAATCTATGTCTTAGAGAAGGGAATTTAAAGCTTGTTCAGTAAAACTTTATTTAATTCATCTCTTARTTTTAAAAGAGCTATGCTGTGGTCAGTGCCTTGTTGTTGACTATTCTTATAGCTACATATTTGCCCATGAAGTACAATATTTTGTGACAACAGAGGATTGAAAACAAAATTTAGAGGAAAACTGTTCCGTACCTACTGAACAGGCGTTGGCAACCTTCTGTTTTCTGGTAATGATGAATTCATAGCTAACAGCTATGAGACATAAGTTTCAAAATGTATTGGTTTGTTACAGTATAAAACTGTGAATTTTTTTCTTATTGGAGTTTCTGGTTTGCTGGGAAGTTTTCAAATCTAGTCTAGTGTATCTGCAATCTCTTAGTGTCAGGTTTTTATGAATCTCAGTTCATGTATGTCCACAATATTACTGAATTTGTAGGCAGTTCTGGGTGAGTTATAAAATCCTTTCCAGGAACATCTTGTAGTGACTGCGTGTCAAGTATTTTTATTAAARAATAATTTCTTTGCTGACAGAATAGGTTAATTGGTTAAATTACTTTATTCTGAATTTGCTGGTTTCATTTTTAGSCCAGTATTTCTGGTTATTTAATTTTGCATGTGTATTTTAATAAAATTTTGAGTTGAGTTCTCTGTGAATTTCCAGAATTTCCTTGTGGCAGGTGTTGCTGGATTCTTGCCTTTGCAGGAATGACAGTAAGAAAGCTGGCAAAATGAATCTACATGACCAGTCATGTAGTGGATTTATTTACTTCTTTCTATATTAAGGAGGATTCATAGGAAAGAATTCTTGAGGTGGTGGTTTTTTAAAGGGCTAAGGGATTTTGGCAGACTGCCTAACACTTCGAGCCTTATTTGATGTCACTGGTCAAGACAATGTTGATGATAAAGAACCAGGGCTGCCTGATTGTATTTCTGCGCTGTTACTACCTTCCTAGCCTGGAGCCAGGAGTCTGGGCCAGGGCCCATTTGGGCAGGCAGCGTAGTTTGCTTTGCAGGTCAGTGATGGACACATGCGTWAACCGACTGTGTGAACTGTTCTTGGTATTCACTGAGCAGTTCTGCTTATATGTCGTGTACAAAAATGTTCTAGGTCTGAGCTCTTAAATACAGTTTTTTGTATAAGGGAAGAAAAGGAATTGCATTCTTTAACTCAGTGTGCCAAAGTTTACTCGGGTTGCTACTTCCTCCAGACCGCCCCCTTTTTTTTTTTCTGCCCATATGTCAGATTACTTGGTTTGGGAAACATCTGATAGTCCATTGTATGACTCTGATGTTTGACATTTCCTTCCTCCTTCAGTTAAAAAAAAAAAGTTACAGTTAGGGGAAGAGTGGAGATTCCTTTGTTTACTTGCAGATTTGCTTTTGTCATCTTTTTTCAGGTGTTGGACTACTTTTCTGTAAGAGGAGATTTTTTTTTTAATTTGGGAAATGGGTAGTTACTTAGTTCTGATTCTGTCTTTTTGAAGGGGACTTGCAAACCTAGTCATTCACCTTGTCTTAGAATGAGGCAGGGATTCTTTGGCTAGGAAGCTGCGCATTTGTTTGCTTTCTTTTGTGTGCTATCTGAAGTGTGCAGTGGTAGTTTTCATTTTATTATCTGTTCTCAACCACCTACTCAGAAGTTAAGATATAATTGATTCCCTTTTGTAAAGAAACTGGCTGAAGTGTTATGGAACTCCGAGGTGCCTTTTAGTGTGCTCCATAAAATAGTGTCAGTAATCTGTCCTGCAGGGTAGTTCGGTACCTAAACCTGGGGTTTGTTAAAATGAAAGGAATGTATTCAATTCCTTCTGTCTTTTGTCTTGGAGATGGCATTTTGCTTCCAGGCACTGTATGCTTCCATTGCATACAGCCTACACTGGTATACATTCAGTTCTGGCATGGATAAACTTCATTCCACTTCTTCCCCTCTTCCCCATAAAAACACCCCAAACAAATCAAAMCTCACCATGTCTTGTTTTTAAATGCTTTTGTCTGTCTTGGCTTTGTTGGGTAGRTATGTTCCCCAAGTACAGGGGTAGGTCTTGCGTAGTGGCATCCTCCGAAACCTAGATTCCTACCTATTCAGTACCTGTTTTGTTGTTCAGATTGGTTTTTCCTTTCCCTTTCTCATGCTTGGTGGTGGGACTCGAGCACGACAACTTCCCATTTCACGTGTCTGTATTGGTGCAAAAGCCAGTAAGTACGGGTTTGTGGAAGCGCCTGCCTACGTGAGTTTCAACCACACGCTGACCTGAGAAGATGTTGCTGCCATCTTACAGTTTCCTTATATTTTTGTGTCTTGGATGTTTCTGACTCAAAAGCGTCTTTTCAAGTAATGGCTAGATCTCAGCCGTTTGGCTTCCAGCCATGCTTATCATGTTATCCTTTTACATCTCTGTCTGATGAACTTAGTTACAGCCTTCGCGGTGGAGGAGAGGTGATGAGCCAGGCGCCAGTTTGGAACTGTGTACTGAAATTTGCTGWATCAGCTAAGGGACTGGAGATTTGCTAACCAAAGCCATTCACTGAAGATGAAAGATGTTGGTGTAACTCAAAGGTCTTCTCTCAAAAATTCCTTCTTTTGTTCTTTTTTTTTTTGTTGTTGTTTTGTAATGAATTTTTTTAAGAGTTCTTGGAGTTCGTCCTGAATGACTCTTGCTGTTTTATTGATGGACGTTTGGTACTGACTTGAGGATGGCAGCTCTGAGAGCTATTTTGAGGGTGATCATTCACGCTGCTTCTCATGAGCTGATGAAGATTTCAAAGATGCCAGTGYGGTACCTGGCTGATTGACATGGCAAGGGAATCGGAGCAAAAGTCCATCAAAGCGTCCTGTCTCAATGGTGGCCAGTGGTTGTTTGGCCTGCTGGATTTAATGAAGCATTGTGTTGGTGCTTATCAGTTTAACACCTGCTATGTTGTCAGTGACAGCAACCTGTATTACATGGCTTTTTGTATTTGGGAAGTCACCTAGAAGCTTCCTATAGCCATTCCTAGCAATGCTGCAATTTTTCTGGGAGAAGAACAGGRGACCCAAAAAATCTGCTGCAAAAGTGCGCTCCCCCCTGTAAACATTAGCAGTTACCTGGAGAAGGATATAAGAGTAGGTCAAGGACATAGTAATACTTCCCTTGAATAATCTCCCAGGCTCTCTGTATATTTGGTTAAGAGATTTCTTGAACCATATTCAACGCAGATATTTAATAGACRATTTTTAAACTAGTACCTAAGCTTTTATCCTGGCACAAAAAGTTCAGCCATCTCGTTTTGGTTTGAGTCTGCATTCTGCTAATTTAATTTGATACCTGGAAGACATAACCAGCAGCTGTTCTCTAGAGACCCTTATAGTTTCCCTCTTTCAGACCGAACAGTCTTAATCCTTGAGTGCTTTTTGTTGTATGGAATATATACTTTTTGACCATTTCTGTAATTTTTCTGTTTTCTCTACTTTTCGATGTGGCGAAACAAGAACCGCAGTTAGCARTGGAGGTGCAGAGCTCCATGTGAATCGTGATGGCCTAACAATTTCTGTGTCACCTTCTGTTTCTTTCATAAGAATTTGTAACATTCGATTTTGTTTTGCTAACCTGTTTTTGCAGTGGACTCTAGGAAGATACTGTTTCTCAGTATGTCAGCGTGCACTCATTTTCCTTCTGCGGTGTTTTATTTTAGTCTTTTACTTTAGTATTTAACTTGAATTTCTGTGATGGTAGGGATACATATCAGCAATTTGGGCCCTTTTATCAGATTACYCTTTCTTTTATGCTTGCCACTCAAAACTTCTTTGTTGGTAGCTTCTGCATCTGCCAGAACTGCTGATATTCGAGCATTGATATTGGAGTCCTCTTATATTTTCCACTGGGAAAGATGGTACTTAGTTGCCACCTCAAATTACTTTTGAGACTAGTCTGACTTTTGTTTCTTTGAAGCAATCTATTAATCTTCCTGGCTGCCTCCTGTCCCACATAGGCAGAATCACACTGACATCTAGGAGAGAGAGGAAAAAATACCTCGTTTCTGTCAGTACTGTTTACTTTTTAGGCATAACGGCTCATGCTATTAGTTTGTGGCTTTTAGTAATGGGGTATGTGGACTCTATTTTAGAAGYATCTTGGTTTTCTGGTCCTCGATACTATGATACAGTATCTCAAATGTCCCCAGGTACAGAAGTCAATCAGGAAGATATCTGATAATAGGATTTCGGTTACAGYTAAATCCTTCACTAAGACTTGGCAAAGATAAAAGATGACATACAAATGCCCTGACACTGTTGCTTGTCGCGAACAGCTCTGAAGTAGTGGCATTTAGAATAATCTGTTCCAGGGGGTAGGAAGGAAGAGGGCAGCATGGTGTGGAGTGAAGAGAGATATCCATCAGAAAGCCTCAGCGGCACATGTGCTGCATGTGCAGTGGTGTGCTCAGTTTCTTGCTGGTTTTAAGAGCAAATGAACAACAACAACAAMAAAAAGGTAATTTTTTTTCATCCTTCATTTTTAAAAGATTGTTAGTGGCTGTCCTTTGTCCTTTTTTGCCAGCCATTTGATTGTGTGCTTATACAGGGAAAGGATTAAAGTCAAACATGTCATTGTGCTGTTGATCAGTTGCATATTAAGAAGAATGACGCTCAACTCGGCTGATCATTCAGCTTTTTGAAGCACTAAGCATGGCACGGTTTTTCTGTTGGCCATGTGAGGCCCATTTCAGAATTAGATTTTTTTTTTTTTTTTAATGTGTTGGTTTTTTCCATTCTTGAATTCAAAGTATGAAAAGTTTGGAGAACTTTGTTTATGCAGTTATTGCAATGCTTGTCTGCCAGTTGCTTTGCCTAACAGAAATGTAATTTTGAAGCTGAGCCACGGCTCGCTCAGTGCACGATAAGGCCTCTCTTCGCTGCCATATGGTTCCTCCCTTTTTAAGGGGCAGAAGGGGTGAGCCCCGAGGGAAGGGAGCACAAACCATTCCCCCTTTTTTTAAATGGGTAGGATAAAGAGGGAATGTTAATATGTAGTTTAGTGAATGATCTGATTTCAGGAGACTACACAGGGTTGAGTCGGTTGGTTTGTTTTGGTTTTTTAAACCAAGAAAGTTATAGACCTCGAAGTAAAAAGAGAGTGTCTGTGTACAGGTGCTCGCTGCTGCTTCTTCGGTCTCGCTGTAGAAAGTTGTGCTAGCCAAACAGGAATCTCTCAGAGCGTAGAAATGATAAATAGCTGTGAGGAAAACTACTCTTTTAGTTAAGCAGTCTCCTCTGTTCCTTGATGTGTTTTTCTTTCTTTCTTGCCTCTGTTCTTTCAATTCACTTGACAGGGACTTAGGCTGATGTTACTTAAATATTTTATTTCAGTGGGAGTGGGGGACCAGAGTTCTTGTCAGCCTGCGCATTTGCCTCCCCCATACGCACACGTTGTTACGGAGTATTTTTSAGTCTCCGTCCTTTTGTCCTCCCTTCCTAGTGAGGTGTATCAAGATGATGCACACTTCATCTGGTATTTAAATGGCTTGAGTAGAGTGTGAAATGCTGTTTTGTTGCTGTGTGAGGATGATGTAGTGAAATGAAACACTGTAACCAAAACAGATGGTGCTAATCTTGAATCTGTCTGCAAGATCTTATAGCATTTAATTAAAATGGTGGTGTAATTCCCATGACACCTTTAACTACAGTTTAAATTCTTGGACTATGAACTAAGGGCTTCCTTACRCAGATTTGTACTCATGTGAGTAGTCCTTAGCATGAGTCTCTAGCGGCTTCAGAATAGCTACTTACTTGAATGAAGCTCTCTGAGATGAGACTCTAATAAAACTGGCAAATATATATGTGGCATTTACATTTTTTATGTTCCGATTTGAAGCATAAATTGTAGACTAAGGACACTTAGCAACTACAGTATCCTACATAGAAGCAAACAAAAATCTARATTAGAGAAATTGTTTAGATTATGCCTAAATTCAGAGGCTGGTAAATACAGCACTTAAGGTACCCTGGACAACTTAACATCTTCCCCTTGGTTAGAAGGGCATATGATGAAAGCTTYTTCATTTTTGTATTCCCTTTGGTTAACTTTGTTTGTAGAAGTACCTGACTTAAGTGATGTGGTGTGGTTTGGTTTGGTTTTTTTACATTACTGGCTTCTTTTCTTAAAGCGAATTAGAGAAACTTATGTTTGGAGCACTGTGCAGACCTGAATTTGTCTGAGTAGCACCTTTTGGACAGGCAATTGGGAAGTATTTTTATACCTGGTTATTGTTTTGGTTTTGATGTTTCAGATAGAACTGAGAARGATAAAATGACCTGAACAATGCCATGTTGAAAGTCTTTGGGAAAGTCAGGGCTGGAGCTGAGGGCCTGTGTGATGGGTATCTAGTCCTTTTGCTTATAAGACCCTTAAAGCTTTTTCTGTAGGTCTTTGCCTCCTTTTCACGTATATCCTTCCTATTTTGGAAATACTGAGGTACTGATTTTCTACACTCTGACGCCTGAATCTGCCTTAGCTTTTTCTCACCTTTCTGTACTATACGAAGCAGGAAAAGTAACATGCGAYTATGTAATTTCAGCCATTGTTTTTCATGTAGAGAAGTACAATAATACAGAAACAACTCTGCTTTATGCTTGGTGTGGCCAAATACAAGAATTTCTCAAACTGTTGATGCTCTGCCTTTTTCTGGTTCTGCTGTGTCTGTATTCTTGTATAATCTCTCCAAGGGAGCATTGTGAATTAAAATGGGTGGAATTACTCWAAGTCTTCTGGAGGAGTTCATTTAGAATTGGTCTGTCCATTTCCCGTACAACACACACAGTCCAAAAAGCATTTGATGGAGATGAGAAAAAAAAGAGGAGGTGGAAGATGTGTTTTGTTTGTGTTCCATCTGTGAGGACTGCAGAAGAGGAAAATAGTCACAGTGGCTACACAGCACTAATTAAATCTTTAGGGTTGCTGGTAGCATGCCAGAATCAAGTTGTGCAGTGTGAAATGTTACTGGGGAATTGTGATTTTTAGCAGCCTAAACTCTGCCAATCTGAATGGAGTGCTGTGAGATCAGCAGAAGACCCTTTCTGCCTGTCTATTATTCTGATTTAAGCCTGAGGAGGGGAAAAAGAATCAGAGCTTAGGTTTTATCCCTACCAGGAATTTACAGTTCTGGATGCTGTCCTAGAGTTAAAATGGCTACAGCCCGCAGCTGTTGCAGATGGACGCGAAGGTGTCTGTATGTAGGGCAGCAGACTAATGGTTGTAAGAGAAAGTGCTAATTTGCTTTCTCTGTCTCTTCTGCTCGCTTGTGTGTATAGGGGTATCGGAGGTTTGAATACTCTTAGTTCATTTTTTTGAAGCCGTTTCACTCTGTAGAGTGTAACGGTTAAGACTGTCACCTAGGAGGAGGGAAACCTGTGTTTGCATTCCTTTTCAAAGGACTATATATGRCGTTCTTTCTGTGGCCGTGTTTTTGAACGAAAGCATTGGCATGGCTGTGTTTTCAATAATGACTGTTTCTTGGGTAAGTTTTGGGTGTGTTTGGCTGCCTAATGGAATCTTGTGTTTGAATGCACTCTTCTACCCTGATAGCTGCTTTTGGATACGTCAGAAACAGAKCTTTTTGTGTCTTGGGAATTTTACTGTAAAAAGTTGAATGTTAGTAAAGATTTTGGRTATTACTGTTAGACATAGAGATCTGATTTCTCTGTTTCCTTACAGGCTTGGCGCAGTGCACTTAGAACAGGTGTCTTACAAACACTTCATTCTGTGTCCAATTGCAGTTAACTGAATTTAGAAAAAAMCGATTTTTAAAAAAGCCCCTCTTATCTGGGAAGCTGAACCCTTCACAGCACAGTCCTCCACAACATATGTTCCTTTCTAAACCAAAGCAAAATTCTCTTGCATAATGCATGATTTACTAACAATGTTGGTTAATAGTAAGTATTTTTAAGTTTCTTTTTTGTGAGGCTTTTTAGTGTTAAGAACATTGTAGCAACCTTAATAAGCCAAGAGTATGCATATGGGAAAAGATGCAAGAAACACAATAGATTACATCACCTGGCAAGACTTTTGCTTTGTTCTGCATTCATTTCTAACCAGTTGTGAGTAAAACAGCGTGTTCACAGTTTTGTCCTCAGGTTGGCAATCTTGGCTTCTATCTCAGCGAGTACTTCAGGCTGCTTTAAAACCAGCAGTCTTACTAAAAGCTCTACCGTCCCTGACCTGCTTTGCTGTCCTCTGTCTTACTGGTACAAGCATCTCTGTGGCTRTTTAATGAATCAGGTATGGGGACAGATCTGAGTAGAGGAAAAAAAATGTTTAATATAATACTTCCAATTTTTAGTCAGTTCACCTCAGTATGAATCTATGCAGACAGTTCACTGCTGGAGAGCGGGAGCGGTGGTAAAGTCAGGAGCAGATGACTGATGCAGGGAAGGCAGGCCAGTCCGGGACTGCCTTTGGCACCAGTGCTTGCTTGTGTTGGTTTAAGGTGTACAGTAACAACAGCCTCCGTGTGCAGCTTAATGTTCTGTTTTATCTGATTGGAGCTGTCACTGAAAGGGGAGATCCCACTCAACCACTGCTCCCAGCTGTGCGTTCTCACTCCTGCTCTTCTCTCTGCTCTGGTGATTATGTGGCTGCAGGGTAAGCTGTCAGGGTGCTGATCTGATAAACATTTTTCTTTCTCTTTGTTTCTCATTTTTAAATTGGTAAACTGATTCCATTCACCCAATGATTGTGTGATCACTAGATCTAATGTCAGATTGGGAGATGGAAATGCGTGGCTGGGGATGAGGAAGAGGCTGCCATTTTGGTAGCAGCCTGTGTTCACTGCTGATTAAGCATAAATGAAACCATGTTTAGTTCTTTAATACAATTGCCAGAACCACAGGCCATTGGCTGTCTTGTTTGTAAAAACCCTGCTACAGATTGAGGACTTTTAAAACTAGTGATGTGTTTTGTGTAAATAAATTAATTTAAAAAAACTCCAGGTGGATGCRGATATTCTCCCTCTAGTGTGTTAAATACACAAAGCATCTGTAGAGGCACAGAATACATGTAAGTGTTCCTGGTGCGACCTYCTCTTGTGTACTACTTCTGGATTCAGACCTGCTTTTGAATTCAGTTTTAATTAACGTGAGGACAAAATCTGGAAGTTCTGAGGGATTAGTATTGATGCTTACCTGTTAAAATTTTAAACAGAAACAGACGTATTCAAATAAATGCACTGAACCACATCACTGCAACTTTGACTGGGAGGCGATGTGTGAGGTGTCATTTATGCTGCTACTAAGTCCAAAACCCCCAGTACTTGTCTGTTCCTTTTCTTGGGAGTYGCTTTCTGTGTGGGTGGTCACTAGTGATCCTGGTTAGCTCTCGTAGTTCGTCATTCCTCACAGTCTGTACAATGAGATACTCCAGAAGTTTGTTAGTGTAGAATTAAATTGGATGCAGCTCTGCTGGTTTTTGTATGCTTTTCTTGACTATATTTTGTCGGATGGGATGTTATGGGTTGATACCTCTGAGCTGCCAGAAGGCTGCAAGAGCTTTGTTGATCAAGTGAGTGGTGCTGTCGTGTAACCTTTTTTGTTTGATTGCGTTTTTTTTTTTTTGTTTTTATCATCCTCCTATTCCATGTTCTTTGAGACTTACCATATCTTGCTAGTTGATTATGACATAAACACTTAGCATGATTTTTTTCCTAGGTTGCCTATGCTGGCACTAATCTTTGGTGTTTTGTGATTCGTAGTCATATTCATTATACTATTTCAGAAACTGCACGCTCCTTTTCCAAGCTATAGATAGAGATCCATGTAGAACAGATGCAGATATTTCGGAGGAGCAYGTATAAGTACTTTCTCTTAGAATATTATGTAATGTGTGAGGTATTCCAGTGCTACAGAGCACCCTACTGTGGAAAAAATAATTTTTGTCCTTCCCTTTTGCCTCTTCCTCCTGTGCTCCCACGCCCTCTTTTGTGCCAGGAACGTGGCATATATGCTGTGCATCTTGGCCAGTCGTGACTATCTTTTCCGATTTGCTTTTCCATAGTTCCCCAGCACTTTGAATGGATGATCAGCATTTCTGACTGAGTGCAAAAGCAGCAGTGCTGGTTGYAGAAAGTCTTCAGCGGGGGTACTCCAGTGCTGCCTGCGATTTCACCACCGTTGGTATCCTGCTGACGTGATACAGGATGGTAGCATCACTTCTGCAATGTGGAGCTGAGGATGACTGGTGGTTCAGGGGCATGCAAAAAATAAAAACAATTTCACTGCTGTTCAGTGTTTTGTCAGATTTTCCCCTTCCCGGTGGAGGTCAGCTACTGTATTTCTGTGTGCCCGGTGAGGCCTTTTCAGAGGAAAATTAAATAGGCAACAGTAAACTGAATCTGGGTAATTCAGTGTTTGGGGAAATAGCCCTTGAGGCGTAGTCACAAGAACTTTAGTCATGGGCCAGAACCCTGCTGTGCTCCGCAATATACAGGCAGAATGAGGTAAAACTGTTTTAGAGGATATATTTATAAGATCAAAGAAATACAAGGATTTTTTGTTTGTGGTGTTGGTATGATGAACGTCACCTTTAGCTCCTCAGCAGTTAACCAGCTACCTCTTGAACAAGTAACAGCCTACTTCCAGTTGTTGTGGTGAAGGAAAGTAAATTTTAGAGTTTAAACTTTTAAATGAACTAAGTTTGTAGAGTTGAAAAGGGAAATCCTTCTGAATGTGACAGGTAGTATGGGCTTTGGAGGAGCAGTGTAGGCCAGTAGGTTAAATGTCCTTGTGCAGATGAGAATGGCAGGAATACGTGATCTGCAAGTCTCTTGTTTTCTCTAGGAGTAAAAATTCACCCTTCTTCTTGTTAATATTTTCTCTATGTCCAGAGAAAGGACAGGAATATTTACTCTTTAGATACAGCTTAAGTTGTGACTTGGCGAGGGTGTAGGGGGTGGGCATTCCTACTAGTGTTTCCACTGCTGTGTCTTTCCTCTTCTCCCTGGCAGTGACTTTCCTTGTCAAAGGTGTAGGTGCTGTATTTGAGTTTTTGCAGCTTGTTGCTGTAGACCAGCTGGCTTTTCCTGTAGGACCACTTTAAAGCTGAGCACACCCGCTATTTCTGAGCAGCAAAGTGAAGGTGTGAATACTGTAAAYGAAGCAGTGGAGGGAATAACAGCGGTGTGAATGTGATAACATGGGTTAGAAACTAGAATACAAGCCCAGTGTGAACACAGGGTATATACATACCATTTTTTTATTTGATAATGATACTCACGCTAGCTAGACTGAAAGTCACAGGAGCATTGCCCCTTGTCYTGGGCAGGCTCCCAGGGCCAGTGGAGGGTGGAGAGAGTCACAGGGACCCGCTGGGAGGGGGAGCCGGGCAGCAGGCTGGGGAGGGGAGAGGAAGGGTGTGATGGGTGGGGTAATAGAAGTAGATAGAAAGGTAGGAATCTGGACATTTCAGAGAAGAAGGGGAACAATGTGACAGCTGTGAGCATCTGCTGTTAAAGGTGAAAAGGAAAAAAAATTAGAACCCTTGCTCTGCTGACCTGGTTCTAGCTGCCAACTCTTTCATGGTTTGGGTACTTTGGCAGCTTCTTCCCTGGAAATTATTTATTCACACTGCTATGCAGTGGGACACCTACATTCGTTCAGATTTTTCAACCTGTGTAGAAAAAAACCTTTTCCGAAAGCCTGGGTAGCCATTTTCCTGTTCTTTTTATTCTTCCTTGATGGTTAATAAGAGAATTCTGTCTGGTCAAGAGACAGTAAATGGCAACTTCCCTTAYTCTGTTTTTGTTCATTTGAGCAAAATAAAAATAAAAAGCATGTGTGGTAAACCTGTAACATCACAATATGAAACTGTATTTCACCATTTTCAGTAAGTCATTTTTTTTCTTACATCCTGTAGTACTTTCTGTTTGTGACTTTCAAGTGGTCAACTTTTGGGCTGACAGTGAACTCACTTGACCACCAAGCAGCATGTAGGGAATGGGCCTTATTCCCTCTCCCTGTTTGTTTGTTTTCCTTCTAATTTGTAAAATTACAATAAGGTTAGAAATGAATGAATCTGCTGGAAATCAGTCAAGTTGTGGTGAAAAACCTAAATGCAGGGGTAAACTAGATTTATTCAGTACTGTTTGTAAAATTTTTTTCCTTGAGGGGGAAAAGAGGAAAATATGGAAATAGGAGGAGTTTTTAACTTCAGCTGCTTAGAGCTAAATTCTAGGAATTAAACAATGAAAATGAAACAAACCAGTACTATGAATATAACTAAATTTTGAAATAGTGATTTAATGGCTTTTTTCTTTTTCCCCCCATAGGCTGAACTCACGGGCATCAAATGGCGTAGGTACAATTTTGAAGGTCATGGGGACTGTGGCCCTATCATTTCAGCCCCGGCACAGGATGATCCAATTCTGCTCAGCTTCATCCGCTGCTTGCAGGCCAATTTGCTTTGTGTGTGGCGCCGTGACGTCAAACCGGATTGTAAGGAACTATGGATATTCTGGTGGGGAGATGAACCAAATCTTGTAGATGTGATACATCGTGAACTGCACAGTAAGTTACTCTTTCTTTTGTTTCTTGATTTATTTATATTTTTTCCAGTGAAAAAGGAACTTTGTCATTAAAGGCTTTAACTTGCTACCGTACGTGATTTTGTCACAATTTGTGTTTTAAGACTAAAGGAAAAAAAAAGCTTGTAAGTTTGACTTTGCTGCTGCAAGTGATCCACAGATAAAGTGCAATATGAAACTTGAAATGAACTTAGGAGACCTATATCCAAATCATTACCTGGATTTTTGTGAAATCTCAGATGCACTGTAAAATTAGAGTACATTTTAGTTCAAAGGATAATAATAAAAAAAACCCTCTGGCATAATGTAATAGTTGATGGAATAAAACGCCAGTACTATAGAGTCAGGTAAACTCCAYGGCACCACAGGTAAATCCGCAAGGTCAGAACTTGCCATGTTGGTCAYGCTACAGGATTTGAGCGTAAATGGAGGCAAGTTGCAACAAGTGAATGTAATAAAAGGAAAGGAAGGGGAAGGTAGGACACAGGTGTCAATGATAAGTTTATGTCACTGTAAGTTTTATGCGACTTGGRTTGTCCTCGGGTTCTCCAGAACGTGTAGCCTTAAGATGATAGAACAAAACTAACTCTGTCTGTTGTGATCCTTTTTGGTTTTGACTATATCCACTATATATTCATTTCTTTTCAATGGTGTATTGCTGCTACGAGTAGACCTAGTTTGCCTGRAAACATTAACATTTAAAAGGTATTTTATGAGACTGCATGAATTTTACCTCTATTCTACCTCTYGTGTCTTGGATGAAAACAACTAAAGTTCACCAATCTGGAATAATGGTAGTAATTAAAAAAAATCCCAAACCAATAATAAGGATTAGTTCTTTGTTTTTTTACCATAAATTTTCAGCCTGGTAGCCTTTAGACCTTCTGGTTACTTGGTGATAAAATGTGTATACCAGTTCAAATATATAGAATATTGTATTTGTCAAGTGTGCTGTAGTTGTCCTTTATCTCTCCACCTCCACCCCACACTGTTTTGGTCCTGGGTTATGGTATGTTCATTTTCCTTATTTGTTTTCCTGTTCTAACCACCTATCTTCAGACCGTTACAAACTTCGTACTTTGAATACCACATTGTTTATTTGGTAATATAGCCTGTGAAATCACAGATATGAAACACGTGTATCTTTAGGCATATTTCATGCAGGTAGCTATGTGATCATGTATAATTAACGAGATGGCTCAGAAGTGCTGCACCAAGCCACTCCACTGACATTAATTTTTTATGAGGCACCTGTTTTGAATGAAGGCATGGGTAATATTTCTACTTACCCAGCAAAGCTTTAATAATATATGCTTTTCTTTTTGTGAAATATAGTTTATTTAATATTTCAAATGCAGTATATGGGACTTAAGTGTCTTTTTATTTGAGGGGAGTTGCGGGCGATAGCTTCTGTTTCTGTTGTAAATTGATGTAGCTTGTTTATATCTAACATCTTGGTTACAAAAATATAATGCTACTTCCAGTGATAATGGTATGGTGACGCGTTTAAATGTATGAATAGCTGAACCTGCTCGAGTATAGTATGGGACAAAGTATAGCAAATAGAGAATAGCATCACTTTGACACATTTTTTTACCTGGTGCAAAATTTTATGAAGCATCCGGGCTGGAGCCTTCAGTACAGTAACTTTTAAGTGGAATTAAATCTGAAAATTGTCTGCAAGAGCAGTGTTTTTTAAGTGTCAACAGCAGCAGTATCACACTGATAAAAAACAGTCGGAGCGAAGTGTGTTTCACAACACTGCTGCCAGCTGCACTGAAAAGGTGTGTCTGCCCCGGTACCATAGCACTGTCATTGAGTGATCCTTATTTGCAATGCTCTCTCAAATTAAAGTGAAAATGTCTGAAAGAAAAAGATTGTGAAGARATGCAAAGTTGAGTGTGGAGATGGAGAAAGGAGGACTATGTATAACTCATTTAGGGGAACAAAGTACGTGGTAATTGAAAGAAGGAATATGCTCCTGCTGTCAGGACCCTATAAGAATTTGGGAAGTAATCTTCTTTTCTGCTCCCTTCCACTGCAGGTTTTGGAATTCTTTGAAATGTGTGTAAATCATATAATAATAGGTTTACTTGTTCTAATTAAAAGCACATTGAAATGCTTGTAGTGGCTTATCAGATAATAGTTCAAAGTGATGTAAATTGTAAGAGTGTTATAAATGTTACTGCGATAGGGCTGTCCTGCTGTCTTCAGTAGATTTTTTTTTTAGAGTTCAAACATCARTGTTGACAAAATATTGAACATCAAATTCTGCCAGAATGAGGCATTTATGTACATTGATTCCTTGAAATATGACATAGGACGCTGTTTGGGTTCAATGTTTCATGCAGCAACAAGGCAGAAGAAACAAGGTTATTTTGCTTTTTATTGTATAAGCAGACTGCASTACTGAAATGTTTGATAGCTGAAATTAGTTTCCTGAGTTTACATGCCCTTGAAAATATAAAGGACTTTGCATGTGGGCATACAAACAGAAAATMCGTAAGTTACTGAAGCATAGTAATTTACTTGCCTGTCAGCTGAGCCACCATAGCATGCTGTTTGTTTTGGTATAATGTAGTCATGAAATAAGCTGCATTGGCTTAAAATCCTGTTGGTGGGGGTTGGATTGTCACTGTGGTCAGTAACTTCTAGCTCAATGGCCAGAGCTTTGTTTTTGTGTTTGTACTCATACGTTTAGGAGCACAAGTCCCAGAAATCTGACACTGCAAATCCAAGTGGAAGACTCGAGTCTATCCGAAACATTTTCAGCTTTACAAATCCTATCTTTTGAGGTGTATGAACTTTAGGAAATAATGGCTGTTAGTAAGATCATGAATTCTTACCCAGCATGAATTTGCTCACAGTGTTTTGAATTTCTCTTTTCCTGCCTAGGACTTGTGCTTTAAAAGTGAAATTTTTATTAGGGTAATAAAAATCTAGTGGCAACTTAAATTTAAGTCTCTTATTCCCTCTTATTATTAATCTCTTATTCATTCAAGTCTGAATTAGAATTATTCATTTTTCTGAATAACAGAGTCACTCAAATAATGTTGTATGACATTTAGTACTTCTGTTAAACAAATGAGAAGTCCAAACGGAGACTTTTCTTTCAGAAACACTTTTTAAAGTTTTTCATATGTACTGTGTGGGTTGCCTTATCTTTGTAACATTGAAGATAGACAATTTTGGAAACAAGAATCTGCCTTTAATGAAAGAATTTCAAATAGTCATAGAGAAAACAACTTAATAGTTATGAACAGGAGATACTAGGAACACACTATGTAGTAGCTTTCCAAAACTGTGTAGATAATTAAATGCTGTCATGGGAGATTAAGTAAAAACAATTATTTGCAGAACAGCTATAGATCAGTTAAGTGGTTAGATTAGCTAGACAGCTGTGAACTTCATAGGTGTGTCTCTTGCACATAGTCCTACATTTCTTTTTCCTGCCAGCCTCAGCTGTTGTGTTCTGTTTTTTATTATGATTGGATTTTAAATTTGAAGAAAGACAGAAGATCTTTACTCTGTCCCWAGTGAAAGAAGCGAATTGGAATGGGGTCACTGAGTGGGAGAAAAAAACTGAATGATTTTACAAGTTTGAAAAAGTTGGGAGTGTTTTAGTTTGTAGCAGTTCTGTTTTCTCAAGGATAAATGCTATTTAATGATATTACTGCCTGAAAAGGTTTGACAACTGTTACAGGTGCTGTACCTTTTCCTATTACAATATTTTTTTGTAAATTCTACAGAAGAAATGGAATGGAGAGGAGGTAGTATCTTACTGTTGGCAGGTTTTTTGACAGGAAAGTTGTAGATTTGCAAGTTGCAGTGATTTCATTTGCATTTGGTGACCAAATACCATCTGGAGCACCACAGAGAATTTATACTTGACTCTTGGTTTTTTTTCTCTTCTCCCACACACCACTACCCCCCCACCTTGTACCCTATGCATTCCACGTAGATTATAAGCAGGTGATATCTGTTCCTTAGTTGCCGCCTTTGCTTTTGCAAAGACTACTTATGTCTGACATTTTAAACAACCTTTTTGTCTGACAGTTTTGTCTATAAACTTGTAATCTGCATATTGAGTTTATGGATATATTCAGCTTTGTCTGTTGCATCTGTGGTACAGAACACTTGAATTATCAGGAATAATGCAGGCATTATGATGTGCGTTGCTACTGAGAAAACAGCCTTGACCCTGTATTCTCAGAGGTGGGCTCTGGAAGACTGTCAAAATGTTAGACAGCATCTTGAAAATGAGTAACTAAGGTTCTAGGCGTTTGATAGAAGGATGCAGTTTCATCTAAAGAACTATTGACTTGTTTGCCTAAAATTRCTGATTCTGATAGGTATTTGGGACTGCCATCACATGTGTTCCTCTATGAATCTGYGGAGACAAGACAAACGAATGTGAGGAACGTAGGGCATCGGTGAGAAACCCCAGACACCCATCTGTACCCTCCAGCCGTTATTGTTGGCCTAAGCAATGCATGGCACAGAAGTGAAAATCCTGTATTGTGACAGGTGCTTCATCGTATAGTTTCAAAATAGAAGCTTAACAGTACAGAGCTTGTTGAGAGAAAATAAATACCATTTTAGCATTTTGCTACTCTTGGGACTATCATCATAGAATCATAGAATCATTAAGGTTGGAAAAGACCTCTAAGAGCATCAAGTCCAACCATCAACCCAGTACCCATGCCCACTAAACCATGTCCCGAAGTGCCACATCCACACRTTTTTTGAACGCCTCCAGGGATGGTGACTCCACCACTTCCCTGGGCAGCCTGTTCCAATGCCTGACAACCCTTCCGGTGAAGAAATTTTTCCTAATATCCAATCTAA
>JASVER010000064.1:2200511-2387682 GCA_030449065.1 Oceanodroma leucorhoa
ACTGCTGGTGACCGGCCGCCAACTGGATTTAACTCTGTTCACCACAACTCTCTGGGCTCGGCCGTCCAGCCAGTTTTCTACCCAGCGAAGAGTACACCCGTCCAAGCCATGAGCCGCCAGCTTCTCCAGGAGAATGCTGTAGGAGACAGTGTTAAAGGCTTTACTGAAGTCCAGGCAGACCACATCCACAGCCTTCCTCTCATCCACCAGGCGGGTCACCTGGTCGTAGAAGGAGATCAGGTTGGTCAAGCAGGACCTGCCTTTCATGATCCCAGGCTGGCTGGGCCCGATCCCCTGGTTGTCCCGCACCTGCCTTGTGAGCGCCCTCAAGATGAACCGCTCCATAATATTCCCCGGCACTGAGGTCAGGCTGACAGGCCTGTAGTTCCCTGGATCCTCCCTCCGGCCCTTCTTGTAGATGGGCATCACATTGAAAAGCCTCCAGTCGTCCGGGACCTCCCCCGTTAACCAGGACCGGTGATAAATGATGGAGAGCGGCTTGGCAAGCTCCTCCGCCAGCTCCCTCAGTACTCTCCTTGAGTGTTGGCAAAGTTACAGTTAACTCTTGACTTGCTCTCACTTAAAATTCACTTAAAGACGTTTTCCCCTTAAATAGATCAGATTGACAGTTCTTCCCATGCAACCTTTTTGTTGTAGGGGGAAGGGCTTGTGAAGGAAAGGGAGTATATATAATGTTACTATTTTTCTGTGGGTTGAATTCGTTTGAGCCAAAGCCTTTGTTTTTATGTATTGTCTGGTGTATTGCACTTGATCCATTAATTGCTGGAGGTGCTTCCCCAAAAAAAGATACTAGTAACCTTTGTACTMTACTGGATGCAGAACATCAGGATTTTGATGAAAACTCTTATGAAGAATAGATTATTGTGTGTTAATTGGGTAAATCTTTCCTGAAAGATTATTGTTCAGGATATTCACAGCTTGGGAAGTTTGAAAATGGAGTTAAAATTTGTGACAGTAAAAACATGGAGCTTCAGTTCATTGCTGTTTATGAATTCTTGGCGTATTGGGCTAACGCAGTTGTAATCCCCATGTGCTGATAAATATTGAGAGGAAAAAATGTTAGCTGTAGGAAGGACTTTTTGCAAGGCATCCACGTTAGACCATATAATTGTGGCCCAGACTTAACTTCTGCTCTTGTTTCTCTACCTGGAAATTGCTGATGGGTAGATTTTCACGTACAGGAAAACAGAGCATGCCAGCGATGTTTTCAAGCATGTTTCCTGAGAAGAATAACTTGCCAGAGCTCAATTTCAGTATTTTTCTTACAGCTAAGTAGGGTTCTTGATGCTCACTTATTAACTTCCAGATTTTGAAGTTTATTTTATCAGTTAAGTCTTCTAAATTA
Organism: Oceanodroma leucorhoa; assembly: GCA_030449065.1. Taxonomy (NCBI): domain Eukaryota; kingdom Metazoa; phylum Chordata; class Aves; order Procellariiformes; genus Oceanodroma; species Oceanodroma leucorhoa. The sequence goes on from JASVER010000064.1 coordinate 2,201,878, forward strand.
AGTAAATGTTTAACCTATAAATGTTAAGTAGATGGTGTTTTTCAATATTTATTAGGGATTTAAAGAAACATAATGGAAAACTTGAATTTTGGAAAAAAAAATTTTTTTGGTTCTGCTAATGTAAAGGAGGAATGAAAAGTCRTCTTTACTTTCCATTTCAATTTAAAATAGTCTATTTAAGGTTCTTTCAAGGTACTGTGTTTGATTTACTCTAGTTGTAAGGAATTGGGAACTCTTTCGGGAGATATGAAATATGTTCTTAGCTGCTGTATAGCGAGATATGTTAATTATTGAAAGAGAAGATGTTCCTGTCTGTTGAAACGTATTTTAAGTGTGTGAAGCAATGCATAGAATCAAGAATAAGCACCCCTTCCTGTGAAATGGGTATACAAATTAATAGTATTGCTTTTAATGAAAATGCTCTTAAATCTTTTATTCTATTGTAAGATGATGAGAGTGGGAAAGAAGGGAGTGTTTTGCTGCTGAAATTGCATCATGGCTAGCTTTGATACTTTCTGGAAATTACCAAAAGCTTATCTGCTTGTTTCCTGCTTTGATAGGCTTAGTTAAAGGGTGTACAAGCGTGGAATGTGTATTACAACAATTTGTTTTATGTGCTCTAGATAACTACATAAAACCCATAACTATTGTCATGCTCAGTATTACTTAGAATGAGACCAGYTAATACATGGAAAAGCAGTTTACGAACAAGGAATAAAAGGAATCTCACAGGAGCTGAAATGGAAGTATTTTTGAAGTCTTTCAATTTAAAAAGAAGCACGAATATCAAGCAGCTGAGTACCACTTATTAATAACTTGAAGTGAAATCTGAAAATGGTTAATTGCCGGCTCTTGAGTTAAGAGTGCAATTAGCAAGTAGGTTCATATGACAGAAGACTTTATTGGAATATTAAGTTACTGAAAAGTCTGTTTCTGGGTTGATTACTTTCAATAAGATCAGTCATTTGCATTTTCTTAATTGCCTATCATAGATTATTTCCAAAGACATGAAAACAAAGTTAAACTTTTACATTCTTTTGGAAAGAAGATAGGATTTAAAAGTGAATTCATACTTTCTCAGCTTGCAGAATTGTTCTGTGACCCTTATATTTGACACTGTTAATTGGTGTCCAGTGATTGCCTGTTGAAGTTTAGTTTAGACAAAATAAACTTTTTCTTTTAAGGAGGCATATTAAATGAGGTTATTATGCCATCATTTGGGATTAAGGGATTGCTTCATGGGAAAATGCCAACTCCTTTTATACACATGCAGTTGACAAGAGCCTTATTGTGTCTGGGTAAGGTGTCTTCATTTTATTTTGTTTTCTTTTTAAAATAAATATTCTTCCCACCACYCCAACTTCTTCCCGCTTTTTACTTTAAAATTGGTTTATGGTTTTAGACAACAAGGRTATGAGYTGTTTAAAAAAMCAAAACAAAACCAAATCTGAGTCTCCCATTTAGAAGTCAGATTGCGCTTACCTTTTCCTTAATTCTTCTTTTCTTCCGTGGTTTTTCTCTCAACATTAACAGTGAATCTCAGTGTTCAGAGTAGTATCAAATGAATACATATGGCATTYGTGAATTCATTATCAATTCTAGTCGATGATGTACCATTCTAATATACTGCATTTTTTCCCWTTTTATAGTCTGCAATATCTAGGTCTAAAAGGTAACAAAAAAATATGAAATCTACCTAAGGGTCACATGTAGGATGGCCTAATGCTTTCTATTTTTATTTTTTTTTTTTTTATCTCCCAAGAAGTAACTTTTTAAATCTTTTCATATTTGGGAATTTGGAGGTTTTACTGTTAATTGCCATAAATTACTTTCTGAAAATAGTTTGAAGGAAAGAYGCTGGTGGAAGGTAAAGCCATGAAATTCTCTACTGAATGCCATACTTTTTCCTTTTTTCCTTTCCTGCTTTCARAGTACAAGCTTAGATCAATTGAAATAGCTGAAATGTTGAGTAATTAATCTTTAAGTTTTATTGGCCACACAATAGTTATTGTTTYTCTGTTGTGTTTTTGTGGAAAAATGAATTGGCATTCATTGTGAAACATTAATAGCTGCATTCTGTAATGACCGTTTAATGATTCTTTTGCAGAACTGTTTCAGTAAGACTAGACTTCATGGCAAACCACGTACGTCTAAGGGCGGAACAGAATTGTTGCTACAAACGTGGTGCTGCACAGAAAGTGCTGGAAATCCGAAACAAGATTATAATAGCTCAGGATCCTTTTCACACAAAAGCTAGAGTGAGGTATTACTAATGAATTGGAGAGAACTATTGTATAAGATGTGCTTGGAATTAACTAGAGTGCTGAGACCAAACTGAAGTCCAACTTTTGAATGTAAATAAAATTGATGTGTTACCASAGGCAACTCAGTGAACCACGTAATTAGGTTTTTTTCCATGAAAAATGAGACATTATACTGCAGCTGCAGCAAAGCAGTATGTAAAGGATTTATATTCTAGTTATATGAAAATTAAACAATCATTAAAAGATTGTATTTTTAAAAGTGCTGCTTGAGGGGGGGAAATGAAAAAATCCCATCAGTAGAATTTATTTTTCAGCAATATGTTGGGCAATATCATCCACAGTAGTTGATGTTTTTTGCTTCAGGGAATCTTTTTTTCCGGTGAAATGAACTCACTTAACTGTGTGAAGTAAATCTAAGTTAGCTTGAAGTGAAATCTGCATTAATAGAACTCATTACTGATGTTTGTATTTTCATGTACTGAGTAATCCTAAGAACACAGGGTAAGCTCTAGTGGTAAATTTCATCTTTAAAAATAGATGAAATGCCACCTTCAAAAAATAATAATAAAAAAAATTTGCATACAATTGCGTTTTGGTAATGCCATATATAGAATAATTAACAAACTTCTAGTGACATGCACATGCTAAKGGATTGCAAATATAAAACATAAAAACATGACTCTTCTAAAGTTAACCCATAGTTTCTCTTTGGAGAGGTGTGTTTTCCATTACATAAAAGTTATTTCTTKATTTTAATGCTCCTATTAAATGTTATAAATCTTGGTGCAAAATTCTTATACCCCAATTCTGAGACTAGTTTCATTTTAAGTGGACTTAATTATACATGTGCACTTACTTATCCAAGGATTTGACAGTAATTTGTATTACAGGTAGACTGGATACCTAGAAACGTGTACGCATGGCAGTTTAGGATAAGATTTGATGTATGGTTCAGTGTGTCAGTGATCAGCCATGAAATTTGAGAAGCAATATGGTACACTGAGAGTGAAGGTTTTGAAACATGAAGTCTGTTTCGTGATGTTTATTTGAAACTACAGGGCATGCTGAGGTTGTAATACGTTATTTCCAAAACAGCATGCCATAAATATGCARACGAAAAATATTCTTGCATAGAATTAAGAGGAGGAGCAAGTGCAAAACAGTTGAGCTGTAGTACATAGAATAGCTGAAGAATGAGGTTGAATTCTTACCTTTGCTCTTTGCCCATGGGAGTTGTGGGTTTCAATAGGAAAAGGGTGGAGTCTTGCTGTTAGTTCCTTGTTTAAAAAAAAAAAAAAAAAACCAAAAAAACCCAAAAAACCCAAACAAACAAAAAAAACCTTGTGTTGCAGGCACTCATATAATGACAACTAGAACTTGAACTTCCAGTGAGAGAGTGTTAAATGGATTTTTCAATACTTAACATTTAAGTAGTTTGAAGGAAAAGTATACACTAGAGGAAAGGCAGACTACTGAAATGTTTCTGTATTCTTGTTGATCTAAACCACACTTGAAATTTTTTGACTTTCAGCTGAGCACTGTAAGCATAACTTGTAACAAAGTTACCTATGCTCAGTTTGTCCGATATCAGAAAATTGACTATTGTGTTCCCTTTAACTCATAAAAATGCACTTCAATTGTCTTTGTATTCTCTTAGTCCAGGTACAGCCTGGTGTGAGACAAGTCACTGCTTCAGTTTCTGTTGTAGCTGACGACAAGGTTTGGAGCATCGCAGTCCTCAGCTCACTTCGTTTGCTTCTGCCTTTTACCATCCATAATTTTGACTCGGAAGGAGACCACTGCTGGTTCTGTGATCCAGCGCAGTTAAACTCAGGTGTTCCCCTGAGTGGCCCACTGCGGCAGTTTGAAGTACCCGCCTCCGCACGAAAAAAGCTGTGGCCTGGAAATAGCCATTCTTGCTAAAAGACCTTTGCGGTCCTTATTTCTGTTTGCTATTGGTACAGTATTTGTCAGTCTCTTCCTAGATTTTCACAAAATCTTGGGGCATTGTTTGCTTTGGAATAGTCAGTGGGACAAAGGGGTCAAATGGAAATGCTACAAATTTGTATAAGAAGTTGATGGGTGGGTAGTAACAAATAACCAGGCAAAGTTAGCACTTCAAATTTCTGGAGRAATTTAAGTTTGAAGTTCCTATATTAAGGAGTGTGTATTGACAAACTTGGTCTCTGAAGGAAGAATAGAAGGTGGCAGGTATGGCAGTTTCTAAGCAGAACTCAAAGAAATAAATATCTCTTTYTATGTTTTCAAGAAAACATTTATTTTTTATAATTCAACTTGTTCCATGACATTCTAGTTGCTCTGTCTTTTCTGAAACATAAGTAATACCTTTTTTCCAGCCAAGGGAAACTTCAAATCATAGTGATGAAAGTATGATTGTACAGTGTTTCTTCTTCTTGAATGGCTTTAAGAATTTCATACGCATTCTTTAATGCTCTCTAAAGAGATGGGAAGTATGAAAATCATTATTGCGTCTGCAGGGGGAAGAGGAGGGCTTATAGTCTTATGTGTTTATGGTTCTGGAGAGTTGGTTAACCAATTGGGGAATGGAAATTAAATCTCTTGGCCCCTTCTGAGTTCAATAAAATTTCTTATATGCAGTATTTTGCAACCTATGTCAACAAAATTCATTGGAATCTGTTCTCTAAGGCAAATGAGAGGGAAGTGTGTGGTTTTTTGTCTTCCCTGTCATTTTTTTGTCTCCTCTGTATTAAAAGAATGCTATTTCTGATAATATGGTTATAAGCAGTGATTATAAAGCAAGTATGGTTTCTGTATTTGATTGATGWTCTCTGCTCTGGTTAAGCAATGAATATCATGTTGGACTATGTTGGGTTGGGATAGAATGATGAAAGRCTTAACTGAAAATCCTACTCTTTCCAGTGATATTCCTGAATGTGCCTGGGAATTCTGCCACTTCAAAAGGCTACTTATCAAGATAAATATGTATTTCTGGCAAAAGTTTTATAGGTTTACTTTAACATGCAATTGGCTTATTGAAAAATAACATTTTATTTTTAGTTTGTACTAGCRTTGTATTTTGAATAACTTAAAAATGACTTATGGATTCTGTTAGTGGCCCTCAATTGGTAGTCCAATTCTGATTTTCTTTTAAAAGCAAAGTAAGATTTTTTTCATTGCTGCAACACAACAAGAGCAATTATGGAAACAAGATGTTTTTTTCATTGATGCAAGAGAAATAGATGCGGCTAATTCAACACCTGGAAAGCAAAGGTCGTTCTTCTTTCCTTGTTTGTTTCAATAATAAGTGGAAAGAATATATATGCTGTAACTTTTTAACAGTTAATATGGACAGTTATCTCCTTTTCATGGTAAGTCACTTCAGAACAAATTAAAAAAAATGGAAGGGGCTGATACACTTCTGCCTCCTGGGAGAAGGAAATGTAGTTCAATTTTAATCCTGACAAGCCATTTAAACCTTTTTGCCATTTCACCTTTGTGCTAGGTATTGCATTGAACGTCACCGTAAGCTTCACGTGGGGAACCGTATCTCTTTATGTAGATTGCAGTATATTGAAGTATTATGTTGTATATGCAGAAACTATATATTTGGGGGTGAATTGTTATAATTCAGCAATGTGAGAAAGGATTGAGATAAGTGAAATGCTGGGCTCTTCAATAGGACACGCTAGAAATGTGAAGTGGTATCCTGAAGTGGTGTCAGCATCCTYGCTGCTTCCTTTCTGCTGGCTTGTTGGTGCTTCCAGCTTCCGTAAGGTCCTCTGCTCCTCTCTCCTAGGCTCTGCACAAACTCAGAGCTGGAGCTTATACCCAGAAGAGTTTTACAGTCCAAATGGAGTTGTTCTCACTCATCTGTTCCCTTTCCCATTCGTCGGGAAATAATTTGTTCAGGAGCTAATAAGCAGACGAGGAGGTAAAGCTGAGAGTAGTGAACAGCAATGTGTTTCAGAGATCTCTCTAGAGAGACTCTGTACCTGGAGAAGCTATCCATTGAAAAGTGTAACTTCTAGACAGATACCCGCTCTCCCAGATGTATGTAGAATTATTGCTTACTCCTCCCTGCCCCCCACCCTTTTCCTAAACTAAACCAGATTGTAGTAAGCATTATTTTTTTATTATTATTTCTTTTGCTGTGAACCACAGTTRAGGCATGGAAAGTGGGAAGAAAAATGTTTTGCCTGTGAGACTGTTACTGCTTAGTTTCAAAAGAAACACACCATGGTACTCAAATTCCTAACGCCTCCCTTTTGGTATATGGGTTCCTGCCTGGCTTGTCCTGGAAGTTCCTCAGTAAGCTCACGAAATGTGTATAATTGGTGAGCGAACATTACTCATCAGCACTCTTCATTGTTTACTTGCACGTCCTGTCCCAGACAGCTGTTTAAACTTTGTGCCACAGAGAGATGTTCCGCTTTTAATATGGCTGATCCTGTGTTTTAGCAACTTCTCAAATTAAAGTGCTCAGATTATCGTGTGTTAACAATCTAACCAAAAGATCATAATGCTTATAGATATATTAACTATATATATGTATTAAAAAAACCCCATTAATATCTTTGAGGAAGTAACTTTTGAATTGAATGGGAATCTACGTGAGTTGAGTTTTCAGTTCTCTCTGTGGTTTTACAATTATTTTGCGTTTTTATTTATTTATTCCCCAATAGTAAACTTACCAGCAAACCTGTGTTATATATCCTCTAGGAAAGATGTTTGTTTSCTTTTTCTTTCCCTGTTCAGTAATTGAGTACAGTTTACATTTTGTCTGTTAACATAATGCACTGAATAGGAGTTAAAAATAAGTTTCTAAACTCAAAACTAGACAAAATACAAAATCTGTAGGAGGACCATGGTAGATATATTAAAACAAAAAACCAAACCCAAATTACCATTTGCTATCTCTATAGGCCTGCTTATGCTCCCCTATCCTCCCCAAATATCGGAAGAAGCAACTGACTTTTTAGTATTTTCATCTGAATTTAATTGCTTAGCTTAACTGGCATGTAATCATTTCACTGGAAAAGGAGAGACCTTGGATTACTCATACATTGGAAAATCTATGGCAGCTATTCATTATTAAAGATACCATTTTATATAGCTGAATGGTATATACAAGAAACATGATGCTGATTTAGCTGAAATAACAGAGGGATGTGGAAGGAGCTGCACACTGATAAGGCTGCATGATTCATTATTATGTTAGTTCAGAATCTTTCATTGCTCAAACTGCTGAGCTCTGTAGTTTCATACTGTCATTTGTCTTTGTTTTAATGGGATTAAGTAATTATGTGTGCATTTTCTTTCAACTAACTAGCCTGATAAAAGCATGCAAAACTGAATAGCCTATAAATTGTCAGCTATTCTGTTCTAGAAAAAGTGCTTTGATTGCACTGTGGTTTTTAAATCTTGGTGCATATATTTAGATGACCTACTGAGGTGAGTAAGACTACAGAAGTAGTTTATGTAACTAATGGGCTGAGGGTCTCCCCTTGGGAATGTGGCTAGGGGAATGCAGATCTCAGCCTGCAGTACAGAAATTTTAAGAGAACAATCCACAGCATTTTAAAGCAGAAATAACAGATATGGAACCTCAGGCAGTGTCATAAGTGACTGTTCAGCTGTTCTCCCAAACAGTGGAATAACTCTTCTTTGGAACTAATCATATTTGGTATTGACATTTATACTTTGGCTGTATCAGTAGTGGTTTCCAATACAGATTTTGCTGCTGCTTTGCAAAATCTCTGCCTCTGTCCTGCAACTGTTAAAGACTTTTATTAGTTTTTTGTTAGCTTGATATCCATCTGATTTTTCAAGTATTAACTGCTAGTCATGTATCATGTCATATGAAAAGGGGAGCATTTGTGTTTAATGAAATCATCAGGCATCTGATATGTGATCTCATCAACCCACTTAATTTGAATTAATAATAAAGATAAAATTGAATGTATAAACATGCCATACAGAAAGTATAAAGTTATAAAAAGAATTAAGTCTTGTTTTGAGAGTTTATGTAATCACTTTAATGAAGTGGTTGTGTTTGCTTGCTGCTTCTTGTTTATTTTAGATACTGGTCTGAGGAAGTAAAGGTTTTAATGTATTCAGAATGATAACTAGTAGTAACTATGCAGTAGTTCTCTGTTAATTCATTTTTAAGTGATCTGCATATGAGAAGATTTTTGTACTATTGTCTGTCTCATAATTTCATGCTAGAACAAACACCTGTTAATTGGCGTTAGTGCTAGTCCGTATGTGTCAGAGCTACAGTATTTCATTCCTCTTCTGGCTTGAAGTTACGTTGTCAGCAGATCCATTTCTTCTTTTCTGGAGTTTGCATGTTATACTTGACCATACAGTTTCTGAGCTTTGTGGAATTGTGGCTACTTAATCCCAGGCAGCCGTTTAAATTAACCTGTTATGATGAATAATGAATGACTGTATCCTAAAAATGATTTTTCTTGTTATCTGTACAATTTGTCAAAAGGCTTTCTGTGATTGTCTGTATCAGCATTGCGCATATTAAGCAGTCTTGATTTAAGAACAGTTCCTTGTAGGACCCATGATAGGAATGGACAGCTTTCCCAACAGCTGTCTTTTGAGGACTATGGAGGAAAATAAACCAGTTCAGGCCACCTTGTTTGCTTCTTTGCCTGTCTTACAAATGGAATTGTTTGTATCCTGGTTTCCTAATGGAATGGATAAGTTCTACCTGAATGTTGAATCTCTCATATCCTTATAGTAGTTCTCATCTGGCTATTTGCTGTGGTTTGTAAACTCTGCAGTAGATTGCTGTAGGACTAGACGATACTAGTGGCTACTCTTGCTTTGGGATTTTTAGCTGCCGAGCTGATTGTAACCAGGAACCTGAAGGTACTGTAGCCAAGCCCAGGTGCCTGCTTTTGTGTTTAGCATTTTCCCTCCCTTGGCCACCCAATCTAARTTTCCTCAGCACTTTAACTTGTGTAGTTATCCAGGATGTGAGACCGAGGAGGAGGGAGTTCTGGTCCATGATTGCTTTTATGTGCTATGATAAACAAGTAGGCAATGCAGATGATAGATGAAAGTTAAGGCTTGCTCGCTTATCGCTTCACCTTGTCTTTCTGTGTTCTGGTAGCAGGGGCAAACTGGGAAAAGGAGAGGTGTTGTGGAATTGTTTAAAATAGCAGATATCCAGTATCCTTTTTTTGTTGCTCACACTACTCCCAGCTAAATCTTCATGCTAATCCTCATGTGATTAAGAACGTTGGGTGATGGCACAAAGACCTCTACAAAGTAATGCTTAAGGAAGATATCCCGCTGTGTGCATTTGATGCCACATCTGGGATGAGATTATAAATAAAAAAGAAAAAAAAAAAAGAAAATACAACCCTGAAATCCCATGAACTGTAACTTTTTAAAAGCATTTGAATATATAGAGCTTGAAGAAAATTGAAGGAGTTAAGATATTTTGTATAAATATATTAGAAAAGAATACAGAGTGCATTCAGAGTATGAAGACTCGAGTTGTGTTTGCCATGGTTGTTGTCAGTGGGTAGCAAAACACTTAGTAAGTATGCCTCAGTCTGTCACTGTAACGTGTTGAGCATTTGCAGTTGTAAATCCTTATCGTATGTCAGAAATACGAAATTTTGCAGCCAAATGAAAACATACAGAAACTTTGGRTTCACAAAACTTTATGCCATCTACCATAACTTTGGTTGTAGCTTCTGTTCAGTGTTGCAGCTGGSCAATGTATAAAGGGGGTTTTCAAAAATGTATGTACTGTGAAAATGTAGCTACGTTTATGTAATGATAGTTTATTTAATGGAAGCTTTGCAAAGAATTTGGCTGCCCTGTGCAGTGTCCAAGTTAAGAGGGTGAGACACAGAAGAAGTGCTAGGGCACAGTCATCTTAAGCAGAAATACAYTATCAGATTTTTGTGAAAGTAGATTAAGTCTTTCAGAGGTGATATCCATGTTAGTAAGTAATTCAGTGAAATAAAAGCAGTTCGGTAGATCAAAGCAGTTGGGTTGAAGGTCCTGTAGTCCACACTATATGAAATTCGGGGGTTTGTTTCAGCTGGACCAGAAGCCCTCACCATGTATGGCTTTGAATTAGTTTAAACAATGAACCTTCAGTTCAGACCCTTTCGTCCCCTTTTGGGGTTTGGGGTGTATTTCAGCATGTGTGTGGAACAGAGATCCTGGCTTCRTTGCTGCCAAAAGGGATCTGTTCTGCATATACCAGAACTGGTGSAGTGATAAGATAATGGGTGATCAGAGTTCCCCAGTATTTATTCTTCTTAAATAGCGCTGTGATAATTTGGTTTGTTATTTGTCGACAGTGGGTGTGTTGCATGGATGGCATTTGTTCCTGGTGACTTTTCCCCTCGAGAGACACCATTTGTCGTGACAACACGTATTTGTCGCAGACATTGGTTTGAGCGTGTAAGAGATTTGCTGCATCTTGGGCTTTGTGTGCAAGTAAAGAAAGTCTGTTCAACATGTGTACAATGCAGCTGATGAACCCAGGATGGGCTGAATTGATTGTATATGCGTTGCTATGCCGGTCTGCTGCAGGGYTGGCTTACGGTGGCCGTTTGCGGAGACTGCCGAATGTCTGGAAATTACACGCAAATGTTGAAAGTCCTCATGCTTCAGGCAGAGTTCCTGGGTGGGGGGGGGAATGCAGCCACCGGAGGTGTGCAGGTTGTTCTTGTGGGTGGGTGTTTGCTCCGYGGTGCCACGCACGCTTCTCTGCTCTGAGCACCGGCGGTGCCGTGGCCGTGAGGCAGCGCCTGTGGTCTGGCCCTTTCGCTGGACTGTAAGATCAACTACCCTTCTCTTTTCAAGTTACTAAATATTTTAAGATTTCATCAATATTTATTAAATATATATAAAAAAAAGGCCATCACTACTAAATTAAAATGTAAAAGGGCTTTTGGACATTATCTGGTCAATTGAAATAAAGTTGGGAAGAGACGGGAAGCCTCTACTACTGACTCTTGGCTTTCTCTTGGATTTAGTCTTGTAAGTAATGTGGTAATGGTTGGTTTCATGTTGTTCTGGATTAAAACTAAAACATCAGATTATATGATTTACATAGTTTAAATTATTTTGCTATTATTGTATTTACATTAGTCTTTCCTTGTATTTTTGTTAGGCAAATGAATTTCTTGTTAAATATTTGTGAAGAGAATTTCGAAATACCCTGATTAGTTCTTTTATTTTGAAAGAAATAGTTAACAAATAGGAAAATGCTTTTGGAGTGCTGAATTCCTGGCAAGTACCGTCGGTACAGAGTGTACTGAACTGTAAATGTTGCAGAGTTAGCACAAACTGTCTGATATAAAAAGCACGTTTTTGTTATAAACACTGGCTGGTTAACAGAGTTGTTGGTCTTACAGAACAGCTTTAAACAGTGACTGTTGCTTTTGAGTAATATTAAATATTTGTCTTTTGGTGAATGTTGTCTTAGGAAAAATCACGGTAGATAACAAATAAACCAATCCTTTTATTATGCAATATAAGTGCATTTGAACTTCCTTGTTTTTATCTAGACTGTTTCAGTTTAATTTATATGTTTTTTGGGAGGTTATTCTTCACTTGAAAAAGTTTTTGGTTTTTGTCTTCAAAAAAAAAAGTATTTGTACAGGTGTCATCTGACTTCAAAATTGGCTGTGTTCTTTCTGAGCTTTCTCTTGTTTTCTTTCTGGCTTTGTACTGACACTTTAGTGTGTCTGTTATTGTAGTGTTTCAAGTGACAGGAGTCGCAACAGTAATGGAAAATATCAACTTAAGTAAACATTTTCAGGAAGTATAAAGCAGTATGAATGTATAAACCTTTCCAAGCTTAAACTCTCTAAAAATATTCTCTAGAGTTCTGCCCTGTGAATGACGGGCTTGTAGATTTATTTTCTGTGGCTCTCTTTTTAATATTAAATGCTATGAACATATGGCATGCAAAGTGTCTCTAGGCACTGTATTTTGTGAATGATCTGGGGTGTATTAACTTATAACCAGGATCAACTGGCCTTTTTATTATACAGTGTGATTTGTATACTCTTAATTCTAGGCTTTGTCACCATTCCTTACTTGATCCTGTAGTGTATATCTTTCTTTTTTCCACAGCTGTCTCTGTGAACTCAGCTGGGGGAAGTGATGCATCTTTTTTTTTTGTGTGTGTGTGTGTGCAGTAGTACATACTGAGAAATAACAGAAAAGAAAAACTACCATTTTGGAGATAAATTGCATTTTGTTAATCACTATAGCCAGTTTACAGTCAGGGATGATAATTTCTGAGCTCTCTGTATGCAGATTTGCAATTGTGTTGGAAGAGGAGGACAAAATGTTAATTTGACTTATTTATCTCTTGAAAATAAAAATACCCATTGTTTAATTTGGTTTGTCACTTTAAGTGCAGCCTTATTATTTTACCAAAATTTTTTTGTAGGGCTGTAGGTGGCCCAATTTAATCTTACTTGTGTTGGCTAGACCTAATGTAATGGATATCTTCTGGGAACTTTGGGAGAAAGAAAACAAAGCCAAAAACCTCTTACAATTCTGTAAAAAGCATTTATGTACCTTTGTTAGTATAGCAATAATTTTGATTTATCTTATTAATTTTATTAATTATTAATTAATAATTTTTGATCTTATCTTCAATAGAAGCTAGATGTCTAGGACACTCTTCACAGGCCTGCTGGATGCTTGCCTATACCTTAAAGCATCTCGGTACTTTCTAAAATTGGCTTTATATGTGGCAGCCCGTCTTTTGAGTCTAATACAATACTAAAGGTTTGGCTTGAAAGTCAGGAAGGTGTGCATTGAATGGCATTTTAAATACCTAGAATGTTAGATGTTCAAAACTCCCACCCTGAGACTTGGTGATTCAATAATTACAACAGGGCTCTAATGAGGAGTAAAAAGGCTTTATTATCCTTTATCTGATAACTATTTTTCCCTTTTATTCTAGCAGCTATGTTTAATATTTTAGGAAGATAATTTATCATAGAATTATACAGTAGTTGAGGTTGGAAGGGACCTCGGGGTATCTAGTCCAACCCTCCTGCTCAAACCAGGATCAAGTAGAGCAGGTGGCCCAGAATGATGTCCAGTCAGGTTTTTAGTATCTCTGAGGGTAGAAACTCCCCAACCTGCCTGGGGAGCCTGTGTTCCGTCAGCCTTACAGTGAAGAAGTTTTTTCTTTGATTTCCATCTGTGCCCGTTACCTTTTGTCCCATCGCTGGATCATACTGAGAAGTCTGGCTCCGTCTCCTTTACCCCTTCTCATCAGATACTTACACACGATGAAAGATGCCTGAGACTTCTTTTCTCAGGGCTAAACCGTCCCAGCTCTCTCAGCCTCTCCTTGTATGACAGGTACTCCCATCGCTTAATCAGCATCGTGGCCCTTTGCTGGACTCGGTCCAGTTTGTCCATGTGTGTCTTGTACTGGGGAGCCCAGAACTGGACACAGTACTCCCAGTGTGGTCTCCCTAGTACTGAATAAAGGGGAAGTATGAAGGAATCACCTGTGTTATCAACTGTAGCTCCTCGTGATAGCTGGGAACCCTGTAAGAGACATTGAGGTCACGAGTGTCCAGGCAACATCCACCGTACACTTTTCTTATATCACAAGTCAAAAAGTGCTCCTAACACAGTATATGATACTTAAGCTATATAAATCAAAAAACCACAACCTGCAAAAAACTGCAGTGTCACAAAAATCAGGCAAGAGAGATCAAGAATGTCACCAATGTCTCAGATTTTTGTGATTGCTAAGAATTTTTTAGGTGAAATGAGCTCAGATGGTCCTAGGAATGGAGAGTTCAAGCATTATAGGAGGCCAAAGTAAAATATAATTTTTCCTTTTTAGGAACTACTTGTGTGTTTGTGTAAGCTTACTTTCTTAACTCGGTTTCATCTTCTTTGGAGTAATATTACTATTCTGTATTAACCAGAACCCCCCTTGATTTGGGCACTCCGGAGTAAATAAGAAAGTGCGTCATCGCTATCRGGTTTTGAACTGATGGCTACAAGACTGTAGCAGTCACTTTGTCTTCATACGTGGTAGTTGTTTCTTCTAGTCTTGAAGAGTCTGACGAGAGGTGCGGGAGGTTGATTGTTGGCATGCTGATTCTTTAGATTTTATTGTCTTTCATCTTCAATGAAATTTAGGTCTGTTGTGTAATTCATTAGGAATACATACTGTTTTTACCCCTCCTCCCCTCCGCCTTTTTTTTTTCCTTTTTTTTTTTTTTTTTTTACCATGTTTATCTTAATCTAAGCTTGGAAGTTCTTGGGGGACAGTGGGTGCCTCTATCTCTTTTCTGGTCTTTAAAGATGAGCCTGGTGCCAGTCGAAGCTGTGTAGGGAATGAGTGATGGGGACAGGCCCTCTTCAGTCAGCAGGAGAGAAGGAGCTTCTTGTGTTCACACCATTGCCGAGCGTGAAAGAAAATAACAAGTAATCAATTGTTTTATATTGGTCATCTCCTGGTGTCCACTCAGAAGAAACATTTTGGTGGGTARAAGGTGGAGGGGGTTGCAGATTTGGTTTTAGATCATCAATGAGCAACCTCTTTATCCCCTTCTTAACGACAAGGAGAATCTAATTACTTAATGCTCCAGAAAACGAGCCAAAGCAAACCTTAATCCAGTCGGTTTCTTTTTAACAAATTAAGTGTGCATGTCATTATTTAAATATCTAATGAGATTCTGGAAAATTTGATTAAACCTACTAAGAAAACATTAAAATGCAGTAGAGATGAAGTAGAATTATACTGCAATTGAGCGTAAATAATTATTTTTATCAATCTGATGGTATCTATAGGAGTGCTCACTAACRGTGTATGTGGATTTTTTWATTTTCTTTTTCTTTTTTCTTTTCTTCTTTSTTTATTTGTTTTGTTGCCTTTTTTTTATCTTCTTCTGTAAGCGTCAGTCTCCTGCTGTCTGTTCTGGGAATTCTGTTGTAGCGGGATGCTGTGCAGCAATCGCTTTTGGAGTAAGGAAAGAGGGAACTTGTTTCTTGCTGATAATCTGTCCGGACATCAAGGGAAGAAAGTATGAGAAGGAAGCTCTTCTGAGCTGAACAAATTTTGATTGGAAATGCAAGATTTGGAAATACAAGGCCAGTTTGAAAGGAACTTGACAACCTTCCTGTAAAATACGGCCTTTTTCTCTTTGCGTGCTAGATTTTGAGTGCCTATGMATCTTGCTTGTTTTTCCTTGCATACTTATCACGTGGAGTTTCATATGCTTATAAAACAGCTGAACTTGCTTTGTCACTGGGTAAATGATTAGCAATGGGAGAACGTTAAACAACAAATACTTTGGAATGTTAATTGTAAACCTAATGACTTCCTTTTAAAATGAACCTGAAGCAAAATTCTAGTAGCTGTTACTAGGAGGAAAGAAATGTGGGAGTATAAACTAGACGAAGCTTGCAATAGTTCAAAGGGGATCTGGTGATTTGGGCATAAAGGGGACTTTCCACTGACATTTCTGACATTTTGGGGATATTTTGCAGCTTATAATGAAACTGCTGCATGGGATCAGGTTTTGAAGCCAATGTGTTTCTCCTCAGAAATAGTTTTTATTTCAAGGCTTGAACTTTGGATAAAAATAACTATTAGGAAAATCGAAGGAAATTCAATTTTGGATTACTGAGTCTTAGTACGAGAATGGTTGGCAGCAGTAGCTCTTGTATGTAAGTGGTTATTTAGTTGTGTGAGTATAGGTGTTTTAGAACTTAGTTGCCTGTTATGACACCTAGTTAAAAAACCAAAACACAAAAAGCTCACAAAACCAACAGAAGACACCCTTCTTCCCCCACTCCTGCCCCAAGTCACACCTGGGTTTAAGTTTTCAGCTCCTATCTTTTTTAATTTAAGTATCTTCAAATTTAAAGCCACCACAATATAATTTCAACACTAACTGTGATTCTATGTGTGACTGTAAGAAATGACTCCCAAAAGAACTAAGGGAAACTAAAGTTAATAAGGAAGGTGAAAAATAAAAATTTCAAGCAATGTGTTCTGTGAAGAAGCAAAAATGTGGGTATTTTTACTACAAATTCTCTTGTTTTGCTACTAATAACTGGGAGTCTCATTTGCCATTTTCTAAAATGGATGAGAAATTATACAAGTAAGGACTTTGCAAAATAGATGTGCTATTCTGCCAAAACGTAAACAATTGTATATACGTATGCCTGTAAGTGTGTCCGCAAAATTGGGAAGTGAGCATTATTATTCCTATTTAAAGTAGGACATAAAACTTACCCTACTGGGAAAACTGCCGGATCGTTCTTGGTGCAAGCGGCACAATGCAATGCAGGGAGCTGCGATGCAGACGTGAGTATCTGCTGAATTCTCACCTGAGTATCTGGAGTTCTCTGTATGTCGGGGAAGGTGTATGGTAAGAAGTACTGATGATAACAGAGAGGAACAAAGATTTTCTTAATTCGGTTAAAAATGACTCCCTCCCACCCCCTTTCAGTATTTGATATGTAAAAAGAATATGGTAGAAGGTCTCTTCACTCGTTCTGCCACAGCAAACCACAAGAGTTGTTGTTTAAACTAGATGACATGTTCAGTAGTTGCCTTGCCAAAAAAACTTCTTCCTTTCAAACTGTGAATAGTTTTTCATTCTGAAATAATGATCTTTTTATCTGCATTGCATTTTTCTCTACAGCTAGTCCCGTATTGGTAGAAGTTTATTTTTGTAAGGRTTTTCCAGATTTAGGCACTGCATTTGATGACTCATAGTATTTTTTTTCCTTTGCTTTATGCCAGGTATGAGCAGCTGTGTACTTGATAATTARCTTACTCTCTGCCTTTGCTTAAACACTGCATTCTTTTCAGTGTGTTCTGGCTGAGGGGGGAAAAATGCCGAATTTTTCTCCTGTTTGCTTTTTGTGTTCAGCTTACAAAAGCCAGTTTTACTAGGCTGTTGAAGCAGCCAGAATATTTAAGTAGAGCATCTAAGTAAAAGGAGGACTATAGAACTGCTGTAAATAATCCTTTTTTACCCTCCATGTTCACTTTCTCTGAACATCGTAATTCTGGATAGTATTGTAAAAGTACAGAGGCAACAAAAAGCAGATGGTTACTATAGTTTCAGTGAATGAAGGCACAGTTTTACTTGGCTGAAGGTATTTTCTAATTTCTGTTCTCTTGCCTGACATTCATGAAAGGCTTTTATAAATGCATTGAAGTACCGACTATTTTCATATATCATTTGATCTTTTTTACCTATACAAGCAGAAGTACTATCTCTGATGTTTTAAGTACATCCTTATGCTAACGGTTTTATTGGCACTAGGGTTTACTCATAACTGCCTTCAGTTCTTTTGAATAGCAGAACTAGTTTCGCTACGCCGTGTCAGTCACAGTCCTCTTAAATAAATACCTCCCCCATTGGATAAAGAACAGCTATAACTTCAGGCAGAATTTTATTCACCTGAACTTCAGAAAACAAAGGAGCAGCCATAGCTTCCACGTACCGAGTTGAGGTTGCGGTATGGGAAACCATAATAATTAGAACTGCGGAGGAAGTTATTAGATGACATTTTTATGAATCTGCAGTATCTGTATGTATGTCTGCAGTCATCRAATAGATGATGTTGGTAGATGTTGTGCATGAACCTGTGTTGTGATAAAATAGACACTWCAAAATACGAAAGGGATTCTGTTTGCTGTTATTTTATTAAATGAGCATCTGCCCTGCCTTTTTATTTTAAAGCTGATGTTACAGTGGTTACATCTGAATTTTCTTTGTAAATTGCATGAAACAAAAYTATCTCCTTGTTCATATGTGGGTTCTTCTGTTGTGAGATCTTAATGTCTTGAGATCTTAATGTCTTTTGTGTAAAACTTGCTCTGTACTGCCCAAATGCCTTGACAGGTCTCTGACAGCTGATTCAGCAGCTAAATGTTAGCTGTGATCCCAAACAAAATTCCTGCCACTTAATGAGTTCAGGAGGAAAAATTATTCAACAACAGCCTGATGGCACATTTCCCTCCTCCCCCCCCGGAATGAAGAACTTTTCAAATGCAATATACAGGATTTGCAATATCAAGAACATTTTTTTGCTTGGTATTTAACATTGGAGATTGAAATAGGTAGAAAAACTTTTTTCAGAGGAGAGCTCAAGAGTTAACAGAAGCATCCCCAAGTGGGTCTGTGCATATTGTTATTGTTAGATGCATGTGGAAATGCTTTGTTCTAATTTCTGTTGTTGTTGAGCAGAGTTTGACAGAAATTGTCTATTTTAGTATGCATTGTAGCTAAGTGGATGCATGCAAGTACATTTACTAGTGTGGAGAAAGACTATTAAAAATTATAGCTTCCATTGTGGTGATATATTTTTGATTCAAATTCCATGAAAGTTTCATGAAACAWGCATGACTTTCTGTAAACAAAGTACAAGAAAAGTTTTGTGGTTTAGGTTTATTAAATTTTTCTTCCATAGATTGGACTTTGTAGTTGTCATGCTGTTTCTGCACACCCTGCGCCGTTTTCCAAACCTCTTGTCAGGAGTTTGGCATCAAGGGGTAAATAAAGAAGACATTTTACAAACTTTCTGACTTCTCTGAARATGTGGGTAGTAGTAGTCTCTATGGTGGTGTGGGGTTTTTGGGGGTTGTTTGTTTGTTTGTTTTCTTTTTTTCTTTTTCCAGACTCTTATCTTCTCATTGCCTGATAGCTACCCTCTTACTAAAGAATTTACGATAGAGCTTTTTGACCCCTGGCCTGCTGGCCCACAGCATATTCTGTAAGACGAAATGTAGTGTAACATTTTATACTCTGTATAGCTCTGTAGGAGTTGGTAGGCTCTTGTGAAAGAGGACTTTTGTGCAGAAGCCATACTCAAAAATATTTYTCAACTTTAAAAAAGCTTTCATTATAAATTCAGGTGTTCTAATCAGAAATGGTGWTTACTATGGGATCAGTGAAATGTTTCCTCTCTGGAATTGCTGAGATGTTTAGCTCATGGCTTAAATACTTACACTGGGGGAACCAGAAGCCCTTTGGCTGATCTTCATTAGTTACTTTGGATAACTGAAGAGTGTGTGTATGTGTATACACAAATATATATACTTAATATATATGAAAAACAGCATTTGAACAGAATACTAAGCATCTTTTGTGCTTCAGATTCAATTAGCAACTCAACATCTTCATAAAGATACACAGGACTGTTCACAGTTATCGAGTATTTAATTTTATTAAGGTGCACACATGGGGGGGGGCAGGGGGGAGCATGTGAATTCGGAATATACTTGGGGTTTGCTAATTGCACCCTATTCATACTATATTATAAAGTAGTGATCTTATTTGAGCCCCCAGGAGTGGGGGGGATTTGTTCAGGGATCTGACAGAATTAGGTAGGATCAAAGATCCATTTAGTATCCTGCAACTGATAATGACCTGGCAACTGTCTAGGGAAGGGATGCAAGAGGAGAGCAAGAATACAGTGAAGTGTCCTCTAGTTCATGTCCAAAGTTCCAGCAACCTCCAACATAATGACATTTCTTAGCCAGAGGCTGCTTCTTTGTATTTCAAGTCCTCTCTTGTTCTGCCCCCCAAAATTTGTCAGACCTACTTCTTGAAACACTGTTAATTGCTGACATTAAGAGTATCCTGTTGTGAGGTGTTCCCCATTTGAACTCACYCATGAAACCAACTTCTCTTTGAGCGTACCACCTGTAGATTTTGCTAGGGTCCCCCTACTCCAAGGTGGTCTAAGTCACAGATCATTCTGTAGGGAAGAGAAGGTTCTGCCCCTTAGCTGCTTGTTGTGTTGTGCTAGCAAAAATACTTTGTAGTCATCTGTTGAACTGGACTGAGGAACCGGCTGGGTTAAAATGGGAGGAGAGGAACTGCAAAACTGGTTGGGGACCAGTTTTTGGGAAAAGAGGCTATCTTCTATCTTCTTGCTTAATATGTGATTTGAATGATGCAAGTTGTGAGTTGTGGACTTGAATTTTGTAAAGGCGGAACATACAGAAGGCAAAACTGAGGAAGACCTAGAGAGGTGAACTGATTCCATACAAGATGGAAACTACCACTTCTAACTGAAAATTAAATAAGGTAATAGGAAATCTTGCTTTTAAATCTTGTTCTTTAGTGTCTGGAGTGGAAAGAAGATGTGGGGAGAACAAATGATGTTTCTGAATTAGGGAAAGGAGAAGACCCTGGTGCATTGTAGGTAAAAACCTACAGAGATTTTGGTTGTTGTCTTGAATTTTCCACCCACTCCTTCCCCTATCTCTCRAAATTTGGTTTTAATAAATGCCTTTTACGGCTTTGGCTAGAAGCCAGATGGACATTTCTAAGAGAAACTAGTGCCAGGACAGGAAAATCTCAACGAGGATTACTATTTCTAGTTAAAAGGTTGGTTAGACTTAAACACTGAGAAGGCTTTGCACAATCTGTTGTGAGGAAAATGAATGCTTCAACAGTGGTTCCATTTAAGAAAGTTATTAACTATTTCTGGCCTTGTCCCTTCATCTTCAAGGAGCAGCTGTTCAAATCAGAACAGGCAAAACTTCAGCAGCTTATCTAAACCAGGTGACATAAAAGTAACTTTAATCAGTAGAGGAAAATAAGTTTTGTCTCTAGGCAAACAGATTGTTGCTGACTTTATCTGTGACTGCGTGTTCCTGTAGACACTGATATCAGACAGSTTCACGCATTATGATAAGTATCAAAGAATGTTGGAACAGAGYCAAGAAGCCTGTTAATAACACAAAATAACAACATAATGCTTTATCCCAGATGAAAATTTATGATACGGCTTTTGAATAATAGACCTCAATAATTCTGCTTTAGCAACAGCCCTTTCTTTTAAAGGAATAGCAAGTCATTGATATTCAGAATTTGTTCTCTTACTGTAGAGATGTTCAGACTTCATTCCTGGCAGGCTGGGGTAGGGTGGAGCAGGGGAGGCTAATGTGACTATGGCTGTGTAATGCTCTATGGGAACTATTATTAAACCTTGCCAGCCTGGCTTAGATCTGTACACCCCAATCCTAACACACAGAAATGAATCAAATTTGTTTAGTCTGCTTGAGCAACTAGCGTTCCTGGGGTCAAATAAAAATTCTTCATGAAGCAGATCTAGCAGTTCAACTACTAATTGGCCATCTTTTATTTGATTACTACAGTTAACTTTTTTGTGCAACATCGCTTTTTAAAAAAAAAAAAAAAGTAAAACAGAGAAAAGGACATTAACTAGATTCATAAAAAACCAAGACACTGAAATAACACTGTTTTGTTTGGTATCATGATATCCCTGATACCTAGAAGAAGGAAAAAGATTATTAAGGAAAAGTCTAAGGTCTGCAGGAGCTTCAGCTTTATTCCTACTTAGTTATGCAGTGGATATGTCCAAACCAAACATCTTAATCTCTTAAAGGGTGACACAGGGTTTTTCCTATTGTTAAAGCCTGGCAGACTTTGGTGTTTATAAATATAAGGGGGGGTAATTGCAAGGCACTGTACTGTATGTATATGGGTCTTTTAATAAGTAATGAAAATACAGATGGACCATGATATGAAAATAACTTGCTGGAGGAAAAATTCTCCAGCATAACTGATTATTCCCAATATCTACTGCTATAATTTAGAAAGGAAAACTGTACAACAACCAACGTCTGATATTAATGTTGCGCTCTTTTYCTGAGTCTACTCTTTAAAGATCTGTGATTGAAAAATTGAAATAATTTTTAAAGCTATTTTGCTTACCATTTCAGAGGAAGTTAAAAATTGATAAGGGATTGAGGTGAGTAGGAGACTGTCATTAGCTATGCTTTTCAGAGAGTCTATTTGAAAAAGGGATTTTATGGCATAATCTCTTTTTTTTTTTTTTTAATGTTTTTTTCAGAATGGTTTTAGAAAATGAACAATACTAGGTTCACTTTTCTGATGAGTTTTCATGTTCATCTAATAAGTACTAGAAAGTCACTTCAGTATCAGAATATAAATTAAAAAGCAAAATTGCTAGTGTTCTTTCCTCCTGTTTATGCTATGGCTGAAATTCTGAAATATGACTTCTTGAGCATTTATTACGAAAATAAAAAGGCTGGGTTTATGTGTTACCTAAGAATTTTCAAAATTCCAGTTTTGGGGGAAAATACTTTTCATAGAAAAGTCTGTTTAATGTGCGCTTCTGAAGCTATGTCAGGTTTTGTATTTCTGCTTTAAAACTTAACAGAAGTAATTCTTTCTTTGCAGTAACACAGCCTCATCTGCAAGAGGCACAGCCTGATTTAAGATAAACATCTCCACTTACCATATTTCTGAACCCTTGGCTTTACCTCATTAGTACTTCCTGCGTTTTGCATTGAATTTAATGTATGCTGCCTTTTGTAATAATCATGATAAACTACCCTTTTGGTTTTCTGTTGTTTTTTAGATTTTTGTGAATCCATCATGTTTGAATTGTTTTTACATCTTAATCTAATTATCTTTACTGTTGCTTGCTGAATTTATTTGAACAAGTAGAGCTGAACGATTTATGAAAATTATCAAAACCTAGTGCATTTATGATGGTTTTGACCTTATTATTTTTCCTAAACTTATACTTTATATTTAATGAAAATGTGTATGAAGTATTCATAAATAAATCTAAAATATAGATTGAGCTGCTTAAAATTCTGAATTGCCGAAATGGCAT
The DNA here is from genome assembly GCA_030449065.1 of Oceanodroma leucorhoa. Lineage (NCBI taxonomy): Eukaryota > Metazoa > Chordata > Aves > Procellariiformes > Oceanodroma > Oceanodroma leucorhoa. The sequence goes on from JASVER010000064.1 coordinate 2,224,800, forward strand.
TAGACTTTCAAAATATACTTWGCAGTCAAAAAAGCCCTATCTCCTAGTGAGCTTATTTAAGATCTTCTCGCTGCCTGGGGCAGCACAAGTAATTTTCTCTTCAGAGAAAGAGCAAAAAAATTTTTATTTAAGAAAAAAACCCTCTTGTCAAAGCCCAAAAGTGATCTTTTTAAGAAGTGGATTTTTGAAAAGCTATGACATTGAAAACAATTTCCTTTACCTTCGGTTCCATTAGATGAAAGTCTTAGGTTCAGCCCAAGTTCTCCTGCTGTTATTCTGTGTTCTCTGTTATTTAAAGTATTGTAGGTAAATTGTATTCTGTGCTCACATGTGAGGATTAAGCTGACAGAGAAGGTGTTTGGGACTTTAGTGTTCATAGTGGAACTTTTTTTTCCATAATAAAATTATTGGCCACCCCTGAATGCCTCTTTCAGAGCTCACTAGAAACTGTTTCAGTCAACAGCCAGAATGTGAGCATTAAAATATTTCCACTTTTAGGGAGTAGACTAATGGATGTTTCCTCATCCCACACCAAAAGAGAGATGATGGTTTCAAGTATTGAGCCTGGCAGGAGATTATTTACAGTGAGAAGCTGGTAGCAATAAGTACCCTGATGCATTCCCACTGGTCTTTTTAATTTGTGTTTGTGTGTTTCAACATTGTTCGGCTTTCTTGACACTTCAGAAATGAAAAGAAATTCCTAGGGCAGCATAAATATTGACCTCTCTCAGGATAAAATACTGTTACATAAATTGGTTTTCCAGCTGATCCATACAACGCTTATGGTAGGCATCCTGGCGCGGGAGGAACTCGTTATCCTCATCTGCAGCCGCTGTGCCGTTGTGCTCAGCCAGGTCGGTTGCTGTAGAGGGAGYAGTCGGAGCCTGCTGCTGTTTGGATCTGGGTTGCTAATAAATATTGTATCAGTACTGATGGTACTGTGGTCTCAGAGAATGCGCTGGCAGTGTTCCCCRTCCTGATGAGCGTTTTTTTCCTTCAATAAATTTTATCAGCCCTCTAAACTTCTTTAGAAAGAGCCTTCCCAGTCCTTTTATTGCTTTGAATGTCTTTTTCTTAGATCTGTATTTTGTCAGGCCATTGTTCCCCATTTGCTTTTCTTAGGAGGGTAAAGTACTGGACAGTCTATACCTTCACAGCTCTAACCCTGCTGTTAGACTGGTCTTTTATCTTCAAGTACTGATGAAGCTAGGTTTTAGAGTTAGAAAAGCAGCCCTGGTGACTTTGTTTTGCTTAACCAGAGTTTACAGGTTTTCCCATCAGTAACAGGAGATACACYCCAAAGCTAAACTTATATTTGTTATTTCAGGAATTTGAGCATATAATGCTTAAACACGGGCTGCTTTTGTAGATTCGTTTGTGTAGATTAAGTTTACTCTGTTTTGGGATTCTGTTGGCAATTGGTGCTACTTACCTAAGTCAAGTAACAGTTGATGCTTTTTTCTGTCTATTTTTTAACTGTTTGCTTATTTATTCTCCCCATCCACTTCAATTCTTGTGTTGAGTGAGGAAAGAACTCTGTCAGCTGTAAAAATATTTTACTATACTTTGAGAATATGTTTATTTGTGGAAACGAAGAAATACTGTGTCTAGAAAAAAATTGAGTGGAAGATGCTGAGCATGAGTGATACATTTGGTGTTTAGTCACATTAGGGGGCTTTATTTGTGGTAGATGAGACCAAAATTTTAAGTGATGTAGTTTGTAGATCCTGTTAAAGGAACTGCTTTATTTCATCCCTTTAATTTGGAAGCAAGTTAGCATGTTAGTGTTGATAATAAAATAAATGTATTTAAATAACTGTCTAGTCGAAGTTGGGTAAGTTGTAGGATAACATTTTTTGCAAGGAGGCTGGAGTTTGTTTCTTTGTTTTGAGCAGAAAAATGAAAGATTTGTGGGTTTTGTTGGGGTCCTCTCTTTCCTGTGAAATTGCTTAATTTTTATTCTGAATCCCCTGGCTACAGAACCGTGTAAAATAGATTTCATTTCTGGCAGCAATGAGACTTCTGGCCTTCAGTGTGATGGAGCTGAAGTGAACCTGCTGTGATGTACTTGAGGTGTGTGCCTCTGTACTGACATGTTTATATAATTGCGGGTATGGACGGTGGGGATTTTTTGAGTGCGTCATTGGTCTTTGTTTCATCCGAACTCACGGAATTGCTGCCATTCRCTACTGCAGTTAAGCAGTGTGGTCCTGTACTGTGGATGGAGATTCCACATCCTCCGTAGTGTCTGCCAGGGAGGAGCTGGCTCTCCTCTTGAAGTGAACTGAAACTGAAATAGTAGCATCATTATTTGCATTTTTAGTAATTTTTAGTAGTCTCTGGATTATGTGATCACCATATTGGTCTTAAGTGCGCTCAGCTTTCAGTATTTATCTACTACTTGGTAACTTCTGGCAAGTAATTAAAACCCTGTRTCTGTTGGGGGTTAGGGATTCCTTACTCCCTTATCTCCATTCCCTCTCCCACTTTCAAGGAGAAAAGTAAGATAACTGATTCTATACGTAATGTCATTCTTCATAGGTTTCCTACTGTAGTTGGCACTTGCTAGTCTCTTAGGGCTTCTGGATTTTATCAATTTTCTGTTAACCAGTACTGTCTGTATATACATATATAGCTGTCCTTCATTACATAATGAAGACTGAGTGACCTGGGTGAGAGGTCTGATGTGCTTAAAATGCCAACAGGCGGAGGTTTATACAAATCTGTGTTTGGGGAAAAAAAGAAAAAAAAAAGGTAGTAAGAAAGAAACCCACTAGATGCCAGGAGTAGAAATTCTTGATCATACTCATTGTTCGAAGTTACTCCTAGTTACAGCTCAGATGTATAAATCCAGAGATACTATGTAAGGGAAAACTTCGTATGAGAACTTGCTACTTAAAATGGGAAAAACATGTTGTTACTTACATTCTAATAACACTTGCCAGTTCTGCTCCTGAAATAAAGCCTCGTGGATGGTGTAAGGCACTCTACCAAAAGAGAATTAAAACAATCTTTGTAATGAATAATAGTTTCTAGAATTGCATTAGAGTTACTTCTGTAATCTACATAATTCTTGCGTTAAATCTAACAATTCATTTTTTAAAAAGAATTAACGAAAGTGGTTTAAAGGAATTCACTTAATATAATAGATACCCGATAGTAGTGGTAATAGGGAAGCATTGTGATTTGCAAGCATTCTCACCACTGGCAGAAATAGATGACCGTGCATTTAGGACATGTGAGGAAGAAGGAGTAAGGGGAAAAAATACTTTTAAATCACTTCCTTTTTATTTTTTTTTTCATTTGTCACATAGACATGCAGCTCAGAGCTTTATTAACTTGTTTGACTTCCACCGGACACTTTCAGAGAGGCTCTGTGMCAGCAGAGCAGCCCCTGTGAGGAAGGAGGACAGCACCTGTGTGGAACAGGAGCTGTCCCTTTTGGGTGGCTTCTGATGGCAGACTCGGGAGTTGTCTTTTTCCCCTCTAGGAAGACACAGACTTGTGGGTTGCTGATGCTGTGAACTTTTAGGTTCTGAAATGCATCTCGTCTGAAAGACTCTGCTAGGTAAACACTAAGACAAGACCATCGAAGTAAATAACCATTTCTTCACATAAACACACTCATTTGAAATTGAGTTCAAAGGATGCCCTGGATGTAAAGGGTATTACTAAAATGGTCAGGGAAGTATTATGTTATTGTTTTGTGAAACTGTATTTATTGAGTAAGTATTTATTACCTGCTTTTCAATAGGTATTCTAAGTGTTATTGCTTTCAAACTATTACAAAAATAAGATGCAGAAAAAGTCGTGGCTCAGGTACCTCCAAGGAATCCCTTTATTAGCTCAGACTGAGTAATGTGGTCTTACATGAGCTGAATTTGGCTTATAATTTTAAATGAAATTACTGAAGTTTGGAGTGTTTTGTCCAAGGGCAATAAAGGTGAAAACAARATTTGATCACCACACCTGTTCAAGGACTTATCTTGCAGACAGTAAGCAATTGTTCGATTTAATGGGATCTCTTTAGTAGAGAGAACAGTAAGTGCAAACATATGGAACTTATTCCCTTGACAGGCCATGCCAGGTTTATTTGTATACATAATGAGCTGCATGTAGGTTTTGAATCGCTTGCATTGTAACCAGTGCTGTGACTTTGCTTTTGCTTCTTTTTTCTTCTTCTTTTTCTTTTTCTTTTTCTTTTCTTTTTTTATTCTGAGCCAGATGTGGGCTTAGATAGCTCAATAAAAGATGTGTATCAAAGTTGTGTGGATCATTTTTAGATTCCTGAAAGGCCATGAAGCTGACTCCTGGTTGATTACTKGAAATGTGACGCTTTTCTTACAGTTCCGTGGTGCTGTGCATACTTCCACGCAGGCCTAAGGCTCAGTATTACACTTGATATACTAGTTTATAAATGTCTGCATGGTTTAGGAAGATACATTAAAAAAGCAGAATTATTTATTTTCAAATTAATTACAGAAGTGTTCTTTTCCTCTTACGGGATGGTGTAGTTGAATGATATTTTCATTCATGACAAGAGGCATTCCTAGAGGCCGTCATGAGTCAAATATTTTTGATGCAAAAAAAACTTTGACCTTTCTCAAAAATCAGTCTTTGTGGAGACAGAGTAGGTGTTCGTGAAAGAGGTGGTTTGTGGTGGGTTTTTTTTCCCTTTTTTTTTTTTTTAATAGGACAGCTTAACAATCAAGAAACCAGAATATTTTTAAGGAATGATAGCTTTCTTCATTCCAAGTATCTGAGATCATAAATAACCTCAGAGATAATATTTATATTTTTGATTTCCTGAAATAAAAATCTTATTTGGTTGTGAAAGCGAAAGACAATGTGTGTTTTCCCCCTAGTCCCCTTTCCACTTGCATTTTTCAAGAATTTGGAAAACCTTAAACAATTTAAAGATACGCAGTCACATTTAGGGGTGATTCAGTCCAGTACTAAGTCAGAGCTCCTGCCAGTTTTCTGTTCCTAAAACTCTTTCAGACTTTGCAGCTTCTTTGCTGTGGACGTYGTATCCCCGTCTGTCTTAGTTCAAAGGGTGCTGTGCTAGTAAGTTTGCTATTCTTGTAGAGACATTTCAACTGAAATCATACTTAATGAAGCTTTTTATATATTGATGTTGGCAGTAGTAATACTAATGCTGAGCTTAATATTAACCTGTGTTTGGGCTGGCATTAGCGGCAATGATCTGCATTTGGCCTCCGTGCCAGAAGGACTTGTCATCACAAGGCTGGAGAATGCCAGCAGGCTTTCTAGGCAGATATGCTCTTTTTTTTTTTTTTTTTTTTAAGTGGGCATTTGATTTGAAAGCCTCTGGAGTTCCTGAGTACAGACTGGTTTCAGAATAATGCAAGGTTTCAGCCAACCTGTGTCAGGTGTCAGTGTTAAGGAGGGGCGAATCCCGTCATTGGGGAAACCCCTTCGGAAATGCACTGCTTTCCTGCTGTAGCTTCACTAGGTGACTCRGTAAATACCCTCTTTGTCTTCTGTTCTGAAGGTGATTGAAAGTTAAAGCAAATTATTTTGCTTTTTGTTTTGAATGTACTAATTTTATTCCCCCCACCCCCATGCTCTTTAATTTCAYGTTGATCATACCATTTTCATTTCAATCTTCAACTAGCCTGATGTCCTCTAGAATTTCTGCAACTTCTCGTAACAGAGATCTTACATCAGTAAGACTCTCCTCTGCTAGGCTGTCCTTCCACAGTGGACTTCTTGCCTTTTACTTTGTTGCTGCCATGAACCTGCATTTTAAGAACAAAATGGAGGCTTTCCCTGTAGAGGAAATTCAGTTTTGCACTACTGGAATGGCAATCCAGGGCTTCAGTGGAAGAATTTGACGGGATTAAACACTGCTGGCTAAGGTGCAAATTCATTAGGTAAACTACCCTTAGTATTACGTAGAATAACCTTTTTAATGCAGTCTTGGCAATACYGTTCTTTGGGTGCTGTTTCTTTATTTTTATTGCATTGAACTAATGCTGTCTGGTAAGCATTTCTTGAGGATTTTAAGCATGGTAAATTGCTTTGCTGGCTCTGAGAGCAGTGTCTGTAGCTACTGTTACTGAGATCCCTGTTATTATTTCTTGAAAATCAGAAATTCTGCTGCCATTATTTAGCTGCAAAAAAAATCCTGGAGATAAAGATGAGTACAGYGTTACTTTCACTATAGGTTTTCAGGAGAGGCCGCATACTAAACTATTGTATTACTTCTGTTTTACATCGCTCAGAATTTGTGGAACGAGTGCAGAAGTGGTAGTATCACTGTTGGATTTGACCCTYTCCTTAGCTTCTGTAAACGGAATGCTTCATGGCTCTGAAGCGAAATCCCTAATCACTTTTCAATATGTTCTCCTTATAGAAGTTAAAATTCTGGTAGGTAATATTTGTATAAAATAATGGTTGAAAAATAAAGCACGTGTGCACATTTGAGATTGTATAAATCAATTTGAAGCGTCCAACAGTTAACTTCATGCTTCAGATGGTCAGAAATAGCTCTGAATGACCTGGACCTATAGGGTGGTTTTGGCATGTCTGGTTTTAAAGATGATTTTTAGCACTAGGACTAAGATGGCAGTAAAATACTTAATCCTGTCAGAAGCTGTTGAACTCTAAGTTTGGAGATAGGAGCATAAATTAGTTTAGATTGGGTGATTGATGGAAAAGCACACAGAGGTGGAAATTCCTTCATAAACAGCTGGTCTAGAGAAAGTTTTCTGACAGCWATGCGTTTAGGTGGAGAGTATTGGATAAAAGTGTAAAAACTGATACGTAATAAAATAGAAGAGCACATAGAAGAGGAGTAGGGTATCTGCTGTACTTCAAAGAGTGGAGATGCATCAATAACATTTATTTAATTTTTTACCACCTGTTGGGACATCACAGATTAATCTAAACTTGTGTGGGTTTAGGGTTAACAAGAGGAAAGTGTATGTAGAAACATCATTTGTCTCAAAGGTGCCTGTGTATTCTGGAGCTGTTGATTGAATAATGTTTATAGAAAAAATTGGAGTGGGTTACCTGTAATAAATAMAGTGATATAATTTACTAGGAATTTTTTAAGTGTTGCTCAGTGTTAAAATTGGAAAGATGAGTTTGAACAGGCATGGACTTGATTAAAACAGTTGGATCATCTTTCAGAGTTAGCAGATATTGGTCATGTGTAGGTGGACTCTTTAAAATGTAAATCAGGATAAAATGAGCTGTTAAAAGCATACTGTGAGTAGGTTTTGTTGGATTTGTTTGTGATCAAATAATGCAGGCAGGGATTTGTGAAACATAAGAAGCAAAAATTCCTTCTTTATGGATAGTTTTTGATAAGCAACAAAAAAGTAATATCTACTCACTTCTAAACCTCCCCCTCCTGTAGCTTTTAATATTGCACACCTGTAGTTCAGTCATAGTTGTAATCCAGCACAGGTATCCATATGGATAGCAAATCTTTTTTTAAAGGCTGAGAGGGAACAAAACCAGTTTTCCATTCCATTTATCCTTATGAAAAGTCAAGTATTGTGCTTGATGATCCCGCAGTTAGGAAAATGAACTGCAGCCAGATGGGGCTTGCGTTTTATAATAAAGCTGCTTAATTATCTGACTTTCTCCTGCCTTTACGGGCTCAAAATGTGAGAGTTTTAAGGCATTAAGTATTTTATTTTATTAGACTGACTGTCATTATTAATGGCATTACATATCAGTTGGCACTTTTAAATGAAATTTGCTTGTTTCACGGTAGTTGTGCTTAGTGCTTTAGAAGAGGGGAATGAGGTGAAACTAAGGATAAAACCTACTGCTTTTAGTAGTTTTAGAAACACTATTGTTAGTTGGGTGATAGTAAGGTGTAGTAAGCTTGACATTCAAGTCCTCTTGAAAATCCTGTATGTGTTGTGCTGAGCAATAAACCAAATATGTTTGCTGTAGTATTAACTATTACAAGGAGACTTAAGTGTTCTTAAGAGTGGTGTGACTTGATTGCTTTATATGGATTTGAAATAACTATGCTTTTCAGTGCTTTGCCTTAGAAGAGGTATACCGTTGTTACTTTTTAAAGGTTTTACAGGCTCTTACTTGAGTGGCTGAGAATGAATTTTAATTTGTGACCTTTTGTTATTATAAGGATTCTATTTTTTTGTGGAAAATAGTCCTAATTTCTGTGAATGTCAGAAGTTAATGGTCACCTGTGTTGCTGTTTCTATTTATGAACCTCTGTTTACAGAGACACAAATATTATTTAGTTCTTTTAAAAATAYATTTTATTAGAATAGTCACAGCATTTCAAAGACTTTCTTGCMAAAATTGGATCGATCTTCTGCACTSCTGTACAATGTTAGTTGCATTAAYTTAGATATCCTTGGCTGCTTCTGTTGCAAGTTAACTTATCAAAGTTTATATCTTCCACAATGTGTTTGGAAATAATGGTCTGTGTTGAACAAACACCATAACTGCATTGTGTAGTAGGTTTTTGACAGAACTCCACATGAAACAATTGAGGAATAAGTTAAAGTTGGATTACTAATAATTTCCAGAGCAAGCAGTTGCCTGTGGATTGCAATTTAATGGAAAAAGTATCTGAATTCCAGGAACTGTTTTGAGAAATTAACCTAAAAATCTCTTCCAGCCTGTAATAATAATATTATAATAATATTAAAGTACAGTATAATTATTTCATTTTTATTTAGATTTTGTATAGCGGGTATTGCTTAGTGCACAAGATTCRTTGCTACATGGTAATAATTTTCTCTAGCTTTAATGTTCTCCTGATAAAGAGCCTTTTTAYAGGTGCATCAACCAAACTTTTTGCTCTTGGGTTATATCCACTTTGAGGCTGGATGCACTTGCTGTTTGCTGTGGATTGGATGAGTGGGAATGGGTACGCCATCGGCACACTTGCCATTTCCACACCTTTTTTCCAYCTTTTTTTGGAGGTTGTTTCACTTCTGGTTTAGCTCATACTTTCGTGTTTCAAAGTTTCAGAACTGTTTTTGTCTCCCTGACAAAATCATCAAGACACGAGTATGTGCGTTTTCAATTTGAAAAATAGGAATATGAACTGCAAACGGGTATGAAAATACTAAATGCCTTTTTTGTTTGCAGGGAAGACTATGTGGAAGTATTTGAAACTCTGCATTTCCTACCAGGGGTGGTTTGTGTGCAATTTCTATCCATGACATAGAAAATGGAAGATAAAATAGTTCATGAATTGTACAAAATGTAGTCATTCTTCTGGCTTTGTGCTTCTGTGCACAAAATGCTTCCTTTCCAGAGGTCTGCAGCAGAGCCTTTTGAGGRGTTAGGTGCCGGGTCAACTCTCCTGCCTGCTCCTGCCTGTTYTGGGGTCCGGAGTCGGAACTCATGGAGAAAGCAGCTTGTATTCCCTCACAGAGGTCTTAGCCGAGAGGTGGGCTTCACAGTGCTTGTGGAACAAAGTTCATCTGCCTCTCTTAGGCAGTGGCTGACAGCTTTAGGGAATATGTATTTGGATCAGTCAAGGTTCAGTTTCTTCTCAGCGAGMCCCAGAATTCAAGTAATTCATTTCTCAAGTAGCAGAGACTGTACAGTATAGCATACTTTGCAGTCCTTGTTCTGTAATTATTGGTTTAAATATTTCTTCCTTGAAAGCTTTAAAACTTCATGTTAAGTAAAATGACATCTGTGAAATTCAGTCGGTTGATAGCACGGTACTAATGAAACTTCTGAAGCTATGGGCTTTCCATTTTGAGATGTCCTTTGTCAATTCCATCGCCTTCTACAGATTCTGAGCTTAACTGATGAGATTTTAATATGTACATCAAACTACTTTGCCTCAACTGTCATGTAGGACTGATGGAAATTATTTCTAATGCTTTACTTATCACACTGTGCTTTTTTCAGGGTAAAGCTGTAGCTGGCASTTTTTCAGTATAAGCATGATTACTTCCAGTAAACTGGTCTTCTGTAACCTCACTTCCACCTTTTTTTGTTTGTGTCCTTACAGAGAATGACAAAGGAGATGCTTGGAGTGCCATACAAACAATATAAAACCCTGAAGGCATTCATTTATTCATTCATGATTTATAGGCTTGGAAACAAAGGTCTTATCTTTCTCCAAAAGTAGAAGAAAATAAAATGARCAGAAGTGCCAGAAAATAAACAGTAGCATATTTCTGGTTTTAAATCAAGTTACAAATCAAGAAAACAAAACATTTAACACTAATCTAGAAAATGGAGTTTCAGCCATTCTTAGATTCCTCATTTATTATGCTTCTGTTGTTATTATTATTATTAAGCTCTTATTATTCCTCATTTATTATGCTCCAGAAAACAGCTGAAAATATTTTCTCTATGTACATTTTTTCATTAAGCTTTTTAAACCTATTTTTAACTTTGCTTCCAAAAGTTTACAATTACTTTTTATAAGAAAGAGATTTTCTTAACTGTTGTTGGTTTGCTTGTATTTTAACTTATTTTGTGATACAAATACGCCAGCCTTTCCAGCCCTCTTTGGACTTATTTTTCTTTAGGCAGTGCTTAAAAAAGAAAAATGTTATTGTTTGAAGTGTTTCAGCGAGGAAGAGTTATTTCTGGCAGAGAATGTGCCTTCTCTCAGCCAGCCTGCATCTGCTGTTCTGTAACCGTTTCCTGTCGGGAGGGCTGGTCCATGCGCTCCTTCCTCCCCGGGTAGTTAGGGAATTAGGGTGAATGGGAATTATTGCCAGAATCCGCATGACAGGTAACGCGGAATAAATTAATTGGTTCGTGGATTTGTTTGTGAGTAGTACTTCCACCTCGCACTAAGAGCCTCCCTCGTGCAAGCTGGCGCTGGAGCTACGAGGCAGGTGAACCCCTCGTCACCGGGACGAGGGGCAAACTGTGCTTCCGCCGGTCTGTTGGCCCCACGAGTTTGGAAAGCCTGGTTGCGACACTGGGTGTAGTTCACTTCAGGTATTGAACTCGTAGTGTTTATGTGTATACAGTTTAGGTGTTAAGAAGTCTGAACAGGCTTTGGTAACGTGGCGCAGCGCGTAGGAGGTGCGGCCGCGGGAGCTGCAGCGGCAGGTCGGAGCCAGCCTGCCTTCCCGTGCTGCGTGGGGCGGGGAGAAGCAGCTGGGGACGCGCACCTCTGGCACAGCTGCATGGGTGTATATCCACAGCGACAGTGAGAAATACGAGGGCTTTTTTTTTTTTTAAAAAAGCAGCTGGAATAGAAAAATACCTTTCATATGAAATTATCTTATTATCAAAATATTTGGAGAATTTTCAGATTGCTTCGCACGGCTGTGTTACCTTCAGTATTGATCACCACTTTCATACCTACTTTTTTTTAATGGATCTTGCAGATTTTTTTCTCTTCCAATTTAGGCTTTCCTTTCTTCTGCAGTAACATGTGTTTTTAATATAATGAAGAATAAAGTTGAACACTTCTTYGGAGCTATACTCTATTACCAGTATCTTAATAAATTTTCTACTGTTCTGTAAGAAAAAGTTTGTTTTGTTTTATAGAAAAATTCCCCTGCAAGTTTCATTTAATCAAATCCTGGAAGCTTTATCTGACAGTCATGATATTCAGTCATTTTCTATTTGAGCTATTTTTATTGGTTATTCTTTCAGGAATTGGGCAATGGTTATTACTCATTATGGGAGGTTTTTTCCACAACCTACAAAAATTATAGTATGTACTTTTACTGCAGTTCAGAGAAAATAAATCATAAATCTCTTACCAGACTTTTTTTTTTTTTTTTGCTTAAATTCAGATTAATTGGCTGTGGTAGTAGTTGTTCTTTTAATGATTTCTAACAAGGTCATATACTGAACCATAACATCTATAAAAGGTTGCAGTAGCCTTCTGAGATGGTGTACTTCTGTAAAGTAAGCATTTTGTGTGAAAGGGAAGACACTGGAGACGGCAGTGTTGTACATCATTCTAGGCATGAAAAAGCTATTAAATACATGGAATGAATGAGAAATGTGGCGCTGTTGTTGGCACTCTCCTGTTCTGCAGACTCGCGTGTAGGCAGGACAGACTTTTTTCTTGCTGTTTTCAAGAGGCCATTTGCTGGTTTTTGTCAAAAAGAAAAGCCTCCCTCCCTCCTTCCCTTTTTTTTAAGCAAAAGCTCTCCAGGCCCTGTGAATTATTAAGATCTGTTAGCACAGTTGCTCTTTCTTTGGGAAATTGGCTGTCAGAAGTAGCAAGAGAGCTCTTAGGAGTCTCTTTGCTTTTGATTAAGTGGAACAGTTGGATCGGTAACAGATTCCAGATTTCATATGACAGTTACTCATTTCTACGCACCCTGTGCGATTAGAACAAATTCTCTGAAATATGCATGTGTAGCTACATGCATATGCACATGTAAATATAAGAATTTGCCCTAATCATAGGCATTGTGTGTATATACACACACAAACACAAAATGTGACATACTTTAGATTACCACAGCATTCTCTTTGCTTTTCTTTGAGCACAARATGTTCAAAAATGTGTATGGAGATGGATTTCACACTGGCTGTTTTCTTACTAAGTAGAATCTACAGTGATACGATAACTATTGTGTCACTCACAGTGTAACTTAATTTGTATTTGCCACCTATTAATAAAATTGTAGTACAAATTCTTTAAAATTCTGAAGCGTTGGTTTTGAAGATAATCTTTGGAAGAATCAAAATACACAGCTTTCCTTCATTCTGGAACCAGGAATACTGGCAGTGGATAATACTTTTGGTACAGTCTGTCTGTTTTCTTTATCTTCTCTAAGGAGAAGCGGATTTCTCCTTAAAAGTCCATCTTGTCCATCAGTTATGGACAAATGAATGCACTTGGTTCAGTTTTCTGTTGAGCCCATTTGCAATATTTGTGRTACATTCATGTCTGGGAAGGTAACGAATATGTATTTCAATGGAAAGCTTTTTTTGATAAATGTTTTGAAGTTTACGYCTTCTTGAAACAGGTTTTCAGCTCTGAGGATTAGCTTACTGAACTGTTAGCATATATTAGCATATATAACTTCCTGTGTGGTGGAAGGAGATTTGTTTGTTGCAGTAGCATCATACGAAATATGCTTGCATCTTTTAAAAGGAATATTTTGTTCTTACTGGACAACTCTAGCCTGGAAAAAAGCTGGAAAGACCGTGGAGTGAGCCTTCTAAAGAGGCAACAGGATTTAGAGAACTTTCAATTTTTCTGGTTTCAGTGCTATCTTCTGGACTCTACTTGGACAAACKTATGCCTGCTATTTGAATATTTTTGATCTCTGTAGTGGAGAACTGGCRGAGCCGCTAGGCTCCGAGAGAAATGGTTAGTGGTTCAAGGTCCAATTGGCACCCTCGGTTAGCAATGCTCTTTCTCGAGAGTTAATATTGGATTTGATGCAAAATGTTGCACCTGAGATGGAATGAAGTCACGCACTGACCATTACAGCCTGGAGGCAGCAAAGCAGCTTTGTAGAAAATGATCTGGGGTCCCGGTGGGTAACAAGTTGAATATGAATCAGTAGCAGTGCCATTATGGATAATTGCCTGCTGCTCTGGGAATTGATTATTCTTTCCTATTAGGCACGGGTGAGACAGCGTCTGGAGTACCGGGTTCAGTTTTGAGCTCCTCAGGTGGGCAGACTGGGGTGAGTCCCGCAGAAGCAGCCAGAGCACGTGCAACAGCGGGAGGCGGCGGGGGCCGTGCTCTCTGCCGTCTGAGGAAGAGGAGGTGGAAGGAGGACCTGGTCGCTGTTCCCGGCTAGCTGCTGGTGGCTCTACAGGGGGAGGAAGCAGACTCTTTCTCTGTATATGCCCAAGAAAGATGAAAGACAACAGAAACAAGTTACCACAAATGGACGGAAATTTCAATTAGGTATCAGAAATTTTTTATCCAACAAGGATGTTCAAACACTGGAACAAGTTATGGTGCAATCGTCATCGTTGGGGATRCTCCAGACTTGTCTGGGAGCAGCATTACCTAACTTATGATTTGGTTCTCTAATGACCAGGGAGGTTACAGAGATTGGCCTCGAGGTTTTCAGTCTAAATTATTCTGTGATTCCTTTGCTTAAAGTATTTTTGGAAGCCAACACCTCACTTGAGGACTCACGTGGCCCAGAACAGATGTAGATGCAGGCCTTGTCTGCGGGAAGAAGCTGCCTGTTTTCTGGTTTAATACAAGGTTGGTCTTATGAGATTGGACATAATCAGTGAATGAATATTATGAATAGAATTTCTCTACTTAGTGCTCTCTTTGTCACACAGCTTCCATTTTGTGAAAATTTCCCCCTTTTATTCAGCTTGTTTTCTGAGGTAGAATCATTTTTTCCTAGAGTATTTCAGTCTTAAAGAAATTAAAGTTCTCTGAACTGAAACATCCAGTTTGCTATTTAGAGCGGTTTGAACATTCGTTGSTGGTGATGCATTGTGCTCCGACCTCTTTTTATATCCTGATGTGATGGGCTGACCCTGGCTGGACGCCAGGCGCCCACCAAAGCCGCTCTGTCRCTCCCCCCCTCAGCTGGGCAGGGGAGAGAAAATACAGCAAAAGGCTCGTGGGTCGAGAGAAGGACAGGGAGATCGCCCAGCAGTTACCACCACGGGCAAACCAGACTCAACTTGGGGAAATTAGTTTAATTAATTACCAATCAAATTGGAGAAGGGTAATGAGAAATAAAACCAAATCTTAAAAACACCTTCTTCCCGGGCTCAACTTCACGTCCCGGTTTTCTTTACCTCCTCCTCCCCAGCGGCGCAGGGGGACGGGGAATGGGGGTTGGGATCAGTTCATCACACGCTGTCTCTGCCGCTCCTTCCTCCTCTTCCCCTGCTCCAGCGTGGGGTCCCTCCCACGGGAGACAGTCCTCCAGGAACTYCTCCAACGTGAGTCCTCCCCACGGGCTGCAGTTCTTCAGGAACTGCTCCAGCGTGGGTCCCTTCCAGGGGCGCAGTCCTTCAGGAACAGACTGCTCCAGCCTGGGTCCCCCATGGGGTCACCAGTCCTGCCAGCAAACCTGCCCCAGCCTGGGCTCCTCTCCATGGGGCCACAGCTCCTGCCAGGAGCCTGCTCCAGCGCGGGCTTCCCGCGGGCTCACAGCCTCCTTCGGGCATCCCCCTGCTCCGGCGTGGGGTCCTCCCGGGCTGCAGGTGTGTGTGTATCTGCTCCACCGTGGACCTCCGTGGGCTGCAGGGGACAGCCTGCCTCACCGTGGGCTTCACCACTGCAGGGGAATCTCTGCTCCGGCGCCTGGAGCGCCTTTTCCCCYTCCTTCTTCACTGCCCTTGGTGTCTGCGGGGCTGTTTCTCTCACATATTCTCACTCCTTTCTCTGGCTGCAATTGCGTAGTTTTGGGGTTCCCCCCCTTCTTAAACATGTTATCACAGAGGTGCTACCACTGTTGCTGACGGGCTTGGCCGTGGCCAGCGGTCGGTCTGTCTTGGAGCCGGCTGGCATTGGCTTTGTCGGACATGGGGGAAGCTTCTGGCACCTTCTCACAGAAGCCACCCCTATAGCCCCCCCGCTACCAAAACCTTGCCACGCAAACCCAATACACCTGAAAAGCATTTAGTTACCATTCTGTAATACAGCCTTAAAAGAAGAATACAGCATTTCCCATCTCTCTATCCTTTCACACTTGTTTTCTTCCTTTTTAATGGGCCAGAGTTGCTTTCTGTTTGAATTTAGGATTGTAATTTCCTGAAATATAGCAGTCAAGACTCAAGATGATGTAAATTAAACAAAAAGAGTGGTTTATGCCGAGTTGTACAAAAGGCATCAAAATTAAAAGACTCGGGGCATTGACAAACCTCTGTAACTAAATGCATGAGCCAGTCCTGGGCTCTCTTACAGATTTTACTTGGTCGTCTGCCTGACAGGGATGTGTGTGCTTTGTTAGATCTTCTTTTTCTCTGGGAGAATGGATGCCGTAGCTGCTTTTAGCTACCTGCTGCCTTCCTCTTGTGTATTGTAATTTGAACATCAGAATGTTCTGTGACTTTCTAATGGAACTTTTTTAATAAGAAAGATATTTTGAGGGGATCTTATTCTTAATAAAGGTGTGCCGTTTTGGTGGTGGTGAGGAGTTTGCCTGTGTGAGATCCTGGGTGCCTGACATGCTGAGTAATCCATTCTCCACCTAGAAATTACATTTTAGAAAATTAGAGGAAGTTGGTAAGAGGGAGTGAATAATTTGTGAGATATAATCAAGCTATTTTTTTTACCATGTTATCTGCTTCCTCTTTTAGGAAAATATTTCCTCCAAACGATTATCATCATATAAAGGTCCATCGTGCGATTTTATACTCTGAAACCAAAGCCTGCTGTTGGGGAAGTTGATAATTAGGCAGAAATGGGATTTAACCTGTCTTATCTTTAAAAGCCAGTTYATCCTGTCATACCTACATTCAGTCATGAAAGCACAAGCGTAGCATCTTTTTAATACACAAGGTCAAGTCCTGGCTTTGTGTTGAACAACATTTTCACCAATTTCTATGGACCAGAACTTGTTCCTTGTTTTCGGACAGATTATTGAGTATCTGAGGAAAAATGGTTTGCTAGCTACAGTACGATTACTTGGCACACGTCTTTGTGTTGAAAAGTTACTAAAATTGGTAAGGAGTGGAGCTGGGTTTATGCAATAGCAGCCCCAGAGTTTAAGTGAAGGCAAGATTAAATAAAACCATATTTGTGTATTAATAAAATACAGCTACCCAAAACATAAAGACTTTGGAAAGGCTGAGCAAAAGCTACACCAGGCAAGGTGAAAGGTTTCCCATGAAGTAACATTGCCATTGCAAAAGCAAGAGTACTGATTAGTGAATTGTGTGTTTATTTTAGAGAAGCAGTAGAAACTATCAGAGAAGCTGGGTCAGGAAAACTGGAGCCATGATCAGAATAAACCGTAAGAAAACCTCAGAAACTGTTTAGATCATCTGTTGTGTAGAAGGAAACTTGGAGCTGTGACCAGAATTGCTATTAATTGCTGTTTGAGTTTAGCTCTGTTCAAGTAACTGCAAAGAATCTAAGGATGAAGCCTTTATCTCTTTTTCTGTGATTAAAATCTTCTGAAGGTGGYGTGCCTAGATTTGATTCTCTCAGGCAGTGTGCTTTCTGGGGGCAAAATGTACAAAACAAGCTGGACTCAAGTTTGGATCCATATTGCTAAGCTAAATAGATAAAATAGCTTAGGAAAGCTTTTGTTAAAATCTGTGGTTACTTGTATATCCTTTTGTGCCTTGGAGGAAGTTGGAATGGTTTGTTGGGTAAAGCACAAGATTTAAAACTAACGAAATGTTGGATTTCATTGTTAGCCAGCTTCCAGTAGGAGCGATGGCGTGTCTCGTTCTTCTTTTTGTATATGTTGCTCCTCACAATTAAAAAAATAAAAAAAGACAAGATGCTCCCTCCCTTACAGGAGGGCCATGTTTCAAATTCGAATTACTAATAACGTGCATATAAACTATTTAAAAAAGAAAAAAAGCTAGAAGATCAGTATACTTTATAGTGCATTTGACTTCAAATTAGGTTACTTTATAATTAGGTAAGGGTAACAAAATTAAAAAAAAAGAGATTTTACCTTGTTGGTGTGACCCACAGAACAGCTCCAAAGAGTTCTGAAACATTTAGAACTATTATATGCTGATCTAAAAAAAAAAATAAAAAAAAAATAATCCCTTTACTTTTATGAATGTGTTGATTGTCTTCCAAAAAACACTTAGAGGTCGTACTGTGAATAGTGTTTGAAGTGGAGTTTCCATTCCAAAAGCATAGAACACAGTCAGCACACATAATATTTATACAAGGGCTTAGACCATTTCTCTTTCTCCCTCTGTTTCAGCTTTCTTTACCAATTTTGTTTCCTGAAATCAGTTTTTCATTATAGCTGTAATGTAGCATTGTGAAACTCCACTGAAATATAGTAAAATGCGAGCGGTGTGCCTGTTTTTTTCGGAACCTGAGGTAGGGCAAAGCCGAAAATTTAAGTTTGGGTAATGATGCCTCTCAGTCTCACACCAGAATTTTGGATGTACACAGTGGCATGAGACAGTGGTGATGGTTTGCTGTTTGTTTATTTATCTCTTTTCTGTTGGTAAGCTTTAGATGAGATGTGTAGGGAATGTTTCTTCTATAGATTGAGACAATTGTACTTGTTTTATGATCCATGGGTGGTGTCTACAATATATCTTCTTTTGATTACAGAAAAGGCTGTAAAGAATTTCATGAGTTAAGGAGTAGAAAACACAAAGTAAATATGATGGCAAAACTTCAAAATAATACATGAATAACCTATAAATTTAAACTAATCTGAATAGTATGTGCCTACATAAATGATAGATTTGAATTGCAGCACTAGTGAAAGGATAAAGATATAAATGTTTGAGACATTATTTTCTTGCTGTAATTTAACATCACCTGAAACTTGCCTAAAACTTTGATTAATGGCACCTGGTTGTATAGCTGGCTGCAAGAGRTAAGCAGTCTTTTGGTGTGATTGTAGGTGGAATTGTTGCACRTTTGCCTGACAACCACCAAAATTAATTTAATAACCAAAAATAATGTAATAATTAAATCTGTTGTTTAGGTGGAAGGATAAGACACTTCTAAGTCACTATGGAGTTCACGAATTAAGTTTATCTGGAGTTTATGAATTGTTTCTGAGCTTGTAGGTATTGCACTTTTTTAGTGGTGCAGATGTAGATTAAATGACAACTTAAGACATGTTTCAGATCTTACTAATAATGCATTTATCCCTATAGCAAAATGCAGGGAAGCCACAATTAAATTAAACAATTACTTTTTGTTCTCCAGGAAAGAGTATACACCAGCTAATGGCTGTCAACTCTTTTAAGCCTTTGGGTGTGTGGAGTGGTTCTGAATGATCTTTAATACCAAAATCAGGTTAGCSCTTGGGATGGAAGACTGTTACAGAAGGATAATAAATAATTAGAAAATAGGTTTTGGTTTTCACCAAAAAGACATGCATAAGAAAAAAATACAAAGGCTAACCTAATAAAACATTTAAGACCTTTTTCCTCRTTAGATGAAATTTGAACAGCTGCAGAAAAAAAGCACTACCTACCAAGTTGATACTGTATTCAGTTAAAAAATTAAAAAGACAAATCTGTAATTTTCATAAATTGCATGCATGTTGGAAGAGGYAGACTGTGCTCCTTCATTTTAAGCAATTAGTATTGTCTTCAGGTTCAGAAAACAAAAAACATGGTTAAAGAGGTGAAACCAAGATGTAGAATGTAGTTACATTTTAAAAATATCACTGACAGTAACTGGAATGCTAACAGTTCTCAGGTGGAATAGGAGAATTACAAAGACTACGGCTTTGTGTTTTTATCAGTTCAGCTTTTGATTTCCACACAGTTGTGAAGTAATATCTCTGTTGCTGTCTGCCTTCTATGTATGTTTCTCCATTTTCATATTTTTAGTAGTGAGAGAAGCATTATTTTATCAGTGTCTTCTTTCTTTAAAGTACAAATTAGTGTAGATTAATCACAGTTAGTGGTTGTTTCTGGAGGCATCACTTCTAGGATGGATGGCTTTTGTGTGTGTTTAATATGTTGGTAATTCTTGTCGAATAGACTTTCTCATTCTGAGTGTTCTCTGAGTAATGGAAGATGAGAGGGTAAGGGAATTAAATCCCCATTTATTCAGTGGCTTATTGTTTCTCTATTTCATCCCTGAAAACCTCTGAAAGATTAATTTATGGATGACAAACATCTCAGCTTCAGATACCCATCTGGAATACATGATGTATCTTACAGCTCATAATAAATTTATTATTACATTAGCAGTAAAAAGATATGAAATAATGCAAAATTGACAGAAACCCCAAAATCTCCAGCCTAATAGTGATAAAGGGACAAAGAATTGTTCCAGAGTTGCGATATTCCTTTACCAATCAAGAGCATTTAGCTCTTAATCACTGTCATCGAAGCAACCTTTGCGCAACGTGCCGTATTTTCCAGGAGGAAGGCAGAGCAAACAAGCAAGGGGGAGACTGGCTTGTTGCTTAATTTTGTTCTCCTTGTAACAGTAAAAATATGAAGCTTGTTCTTACAAAGCACTACGAAATGTCATAACATAAAATGCCCTTTTTAGGCCTCTGTGGATGCTATGAAGAAAAGTTATTTATGCATTGCAGCTTTTTGCCACCAGAACAGGATTRCAATATCTTAGATATTCATGCAATTGTTTTTAAGCCCTTTAGGCTAGACAGAAACAGGACCCTGTATTTGTAATTACTGTGTGTTACATGTGTAGCTTGTTTAGAYGTTTTAGACAGGGACGTGTTGTTTATGGCATGTGAACCCTAATGTACTGTCGTGTATATTGCAGAAATTCCGTTTAAACAATAATTAGTTGCGCAATTTATTTTCTATTTCCAGAGGATTATTTCCCCTTAAGCCTACATTCTGAGTGATACTGAAAATCTTAGGTGCTCTTGCCTCTAGAAGGAGATGCTTCCAGCTATGTTTCCAGGATCACCTTAATTTGAATCTGATCTACTTCCAAAAGAAACAGCTAATTCCTCCCCCCTTGTCTCCAGATGTGCTTTTCTGCCCCCATCTTTGTCACTGTTAGTGATGGTAAGTCACAAGAGGTCTGCGTGCTTGCAAATTCTGATAGAAGCTGAGAAATAGTCTGAGGAAAAAGTGGGGATGACARAATGGAAGAAAAAATGATAGAGAGAAGGGTCAGGCTGTAGAAGCCAGGGAGCAGATGTCACACGCAGTGATAGAATACATATTCAGCCTGTGTGGTGACATGGATGTTAAGCTGTAAAGTTGTAGACCTTGAAATACCCCAAGGGCCTTCAGTGTAGCAGCCTCGAAAGTAAGAAGAATGGAGACTCAAGTGCCTATACAAAGTTCAAACAAAAACTCTTCGCTGTGGTTCCCCTAATGCTATGCCCGGAATGTGTTTCAGTAGCTTTATTACTATTGAATGAAAGTTTTCTGTGCTCTCTGAGGAAAACTATCTTAGATGTAAATTGTTAAAAATATATAATGTAAAATTCTGGGAGGTCCTGAAAAAATACCTGGGTTTAAGTGTAAGCAGGGGTCTAAGCTCTCATACGTGACACTTGGGATACATCCATGTGGCCTTCCTTAGGTACCAGCTGGGGCGCAGGACCCGTGTCCGGGGAGCTGGGTGCTGGATGGCTGCACCGGGCACAGCYGGGAGGGTTCTGGGCTCTCGCCTTAAGTGTTGAGTAGCACGACTTGGTCACCTTTCCTTGTGTGCGAAGCTTGGGCATGTCTCTGAAATTTTCAGTCATAATTTTAGCAGACCTGCACGCAGATTAAATCAACAGCAGATGATAGTCCACAGCTCTGGCRAGGTGTGTGGCGGCACCCGCGCGGGCAGGGTGCCACGCGTGGCAGCCGGTAGCGGACATTAGGTGTGTGCGCACGTGAACACCTAGATGATTTCTGCTCGCTAAGAACTTTTTTATTGCTCCTGATCCAGAAGCTCTCTGTAGTTGCTTTTTTTACTGCCTCGGGAAGAGAGCCAGAACAGGAATGGCCGACATTTGAGTCTGTGGTCSTACCGTTGAGCATCGGCTTTCTGTCTGATTTGTCAGATAGCACAGCTAGAGTGTAGCTAGATCTAGGGTGTGTCTGAAATTCATGTAAGGAATTTAGTACAGTAAATGTAAATTTAGTACAGTTGCGTGATGATAGGACATGTTTTAGGGTATTTTCATAAGAGTAACTATTTTCCTTTCTCTGACATAAGCAGATTTAAAAAAAAAATAGGGAAGGGGACCTAAATATTCTAATTATTTTTAAGGTTTACTTTAGTTTTTATTCCACCCAAAGTTTGAAATAACTGGTGGCATTTTGTACAGAAATGTTGCGTACTGCAGGTCTTCCAAATTGCTCTAAACTGAATTTTCAGACACCTTTGTGTTTCATTGAATGAGGACTGTGTTTTGCTTAGCAGAAAGCCCCTCTGCTCTAGCAGTAACTACGCGTGTACACTTGGTTTTGAGCTGGCTGAAAATTGTTGCAGRAATCTTAAGTGCAAAGTTAGCTGGCTGTGCAGCCCGGCAGCTCGCCCCGGCTGATGCCGTTCCGTGCGCGGTTCAGTGCCGCTGMGGGAACCGAGCGAGGGGGGACCGTCGGCGGTGAGCACGGGCCTTTCCACTGCTTCAGGCTCCTGTCACTTATTTCAGTCAAATTTGAATCTGTTGTTTAACAKCACAAACCCTTCGGTTCGTTTCTAATTTTTTGAATGATCCCATCACGTTTTTACTGCCTACAGTCTCTTRCACGTGTGTGTTAGTCATAGATGTGAAGGGCTGGGGGGGTTCTTTTTTTTTCTTTTTAAGATGAATGAATTCATACTGTTTGGTCTTTGTGGATGGTCGTGGTGGTGAAGCACAAATATTGAGTTAATTAGTTAAAGTCAKCACTTTATGAACAAGAGGAAAAGGAATAAAAGACAGGATTTCTCATTTTTATTTTTTTTTAGAGCCTTATCCATTGCTTCCTATCATTATTTTATCTTTTAAACGAATAAGTCTTGCACAACAAGCTTTGTTTTCTGCATTTTGATTATTTCCTTTAACAAATACCCTAAGTAGTAAATATTCCATTGCTTTATTAAAAAACCCAAACAAACAAACAAACAACACCCCCCAAAACCAAACCGTCAGAAAAAACTCCCACAAATGCAAGGCAAACCCTTTTTTTATTCTAAGCATTAGTTTCTATTTCCTTGTGTCTCTAGCTTAAAGACATAGCTCAGGATAGCCAATGTGGTTTTGGGGGGACTGACAGAATAAAATTTCCCAGTATTTTCTTTGAAACCATATTTTCTCTTCATAAATGTTATAATATTTAAAAAATATTTTTATTTAATTTACTCCCCCTCTTTTCAGATGTGGATATTTTGCTGCATAGTAAATGTAGCTATGTATAAAAAAACCCTGGTTTTGAATTCTACAAAGTTAAAAAGGTCTTGTTTTTCAAAAATCAAACCATTCCAGAATAGTTTTAACCTAGATATTTCAAACRTGATTTGGTTTGAGAGAAACAGTTCTGTGAATGCTAACTAGAAAATATATCATCCCTCTGGGCAGATGCCATTAAATAAACATGTGTTCACTACTACATAAGAATATTATTTTTTCTAATGTGGCATATGCATGACAAGCACAGAAGGCTTAACTGTCAAACTTGAAAAAATATCTGTATAGCTAATTCTGTGCCTGCTCTTAAACTAGCTTTTGCATATGCTGTAAGTGTTGTTTTTCTGCATAAAATTCTTTACTTTTGCTTTTAAATATCCATTATAATACTGGGACTATAATAAGCCATGAAGTAATAGAACATCACTGAACCCCTTACAGGGAAATGATTTAAAGGAGAATATACGCTGATATAAATTAGATGGTATTAAAACACCTGACATATGTCAATATAATTCATGATTAATTTTATTCTACTGAATAATTCTGGAGAACTTTCTCCTCTTTAGACATTTTGAATAGGCTGAACAGAGTGAAATAAAAAAATCCCACCCGCTTCTTTGAATGAGATCAATTGAACTGCATTTTGGAAAATGTAAATTCCGTTCTTTGTAACCCATCTTTAAAGGGAAGTTCTGCAGGTAGTTAGGACAAAATCCRTTTTACTGGACATGATACTTATTAAATTTAAAAAGAAAATAGAAATCTGTCTTTTAAAATGAAACCGTCGGATTTCTTGCTTTTATAGATCTTCTGGCCTGAATAAACTTGATAGAAGAAATGCAAGGTTTGCTGGATAGAAAGCCATCGTGTTGTAATACCTAATAAAATGTAATGTAATACCATCTTTAACTCTAMACCCAAGATTTTTAATTATCCTTTATTAATATTATCCACAACCTGCCAGAGTGAGAACAGTGCAGAAATCCTTCGTGGTAAAATAATCAGATTCTCTTGTTTCAACTTTTGAAAACGGGCTGTTCCTAAATCAAGGTTACTGGATGGTGTTGCTGTGTTGTGCATGCTGATTAATGTATGTGGTAGTACTCTGTTGGGATGTTATAATGTTAATTTTTCAGGAGTGTTGTAATTTACATTGAAATTAGTGAGATTAAAAAAACTATTTATTTCACCTCCTTGTATATGGGCAATTATAGATGGTGTTTTTCTCCTGTTGGATATTGTTCTGTTCTGGAGTTTTCCTTCTTCGGGTTCTTGAGGAAGTGAGAGATTTTTTTTCTTTCTCCTCCTCCTCTGGCTGCCCTGAGTCAAAATGAGGGTTATTGTAGAACAGGGGGAGGTTTGAGCATGGCGTACCCGCGGGACGATGTCGGGATGCTGAAGCTGGGGGCTTATCCTACGAGGGCGAAGGGAGGGGATGAAGGAGCCCTGTGAAAATTGCGTTCTGCATTTGTGCCTCGTTCCTCACCTCCTCTTTCCGTCACCTTAAAACTTACTGTCTCTTGTGCAGCCAAATGTAACGTTTACTTTGGGCCATTGGGAGTAAGAGCCCTGACTATGAGCATAAATGCAAAAAATGTACTAGACTTGAGCATTTGATGTTAAAGGATAGGGAATAGGTTGACTGGACTTTTCTGTAAACCATTAGCTGGTAGGTATGTCAGTACTTGGGACAGGCTAAGGGGAGAGAAGTGGTTCTAGAAGAAAAGAAAAAATCCTGGATAAGAATTCAAAAATTTTGGTGAAGGTGGTCTTTGGCRTTTCCAGACCTTTTATCTATGAATTCTTTTTTTGTCGTCTAGACTATAGTTTGCTTTGTATCCTTGGACTAGCAAACTCTTGACTACAAAGTTCAGCAGCAAATAGTAGTATCTGTTTTTTGGAAGGAGGGAGGGTGAGTGGTTTCAGTGTCCTGAGAAATGATCAGGATTAATTTATTAAATTAGCCAGGCCAAAGACTTTGGAAAGATCAGCTTGGTTCAGCACATCCTCTTTCTGTTGCCAACTGCCTATAAATGTCACCTGTTCTCTCCAGGCAAAGGTGTGTGCGAGTGGGGCGTGCGGCACGGAAGGCCTCTCCTCCGGGCAGCGTTCTGCGAACCGCTGCTTCCGAGACCCTACGGCGTGAGCACAGGGAAAGGAGGGCTTCTGCAAGGTCCACTGTAAACTGAAATATAATCGTCAACAGGGATTACATTATTAAGTGTCTTCCTTTCCCAGACGCTGTACAAACGTTATCTAATTAATCAAATATATCTGGACAGTCAAAATAAACAGTCTTGCAGTGATGCATGTGTGTAGAGAGCAGGAGAAAATGCTGTCGCTGGATAGTCACACCGGAGCTGCGTCACCGGGACGGACTCGGGGGTTCTTCTCAGCTGCAGGAGCGGAGTCGTGAGGCAGTTTCTTGTAAGGCTCCAGRTGAAATTTTTTTGGTCACGAATTCATCTGTGACTTAACATTTGTCCATGTTAYAGAGTGACAGAGTGATCCAGTGAAAGTGAATTGTTTGAAAGGTCTAGGCAGAAGACAGACAACAAAAGTAAGTTTACAGCAGCTCATTAAGGTGATCTGTCACAAACGTGTATCACCTATCAGCCGTGTATTTTGGCCCTATAAAAGATTGCTAGTTTCGGACTTTGAAGCAGTACGTTTCCCCAAACCTACTAAAAATTATGTGCAAAAATAAATACAGCACATTGCACCTCTGTTTGGTTACTTGTTGTGAGTCCTACTTATATAATCAGTTGCGTCTTCTAATAAATTTTGAAAAATCAGGGCTTATGTGGTCTAGAATCGACCACATTCTAGATATGGTCGTTTACTTTTTAAGGTTTTAAAAAATGGAAGTTTAATAATCATAATACTGAGAATTGTCTGAGAATCTGCATGTTGTAGATTTTTCTAAGTAGTAATCACAGGGCCTACTTAACTAACTCCATATGGCCAAAAGCATGTAGTCAGCCTTTAAGTGGGGCAAAGAGTGTTGGAGTCTTAATGAAATATGCAGTAATCATCAGGGCTGTGTTAGCTCTTTACATTATTTCACACTGCTGCTTTGAAACAAAGAACAGGATGTGGCACATTTAATGCTTTCCCCTTGAGAATCAGTTGGAGTAAAGTTCAATTTTTAATTCAAAAGGCAAGGGAAGCTGTTATGGAATTAAAGATGTGGATGCTGCCCAGATGAGCTATAAATAACTGATCCATGAACAGCAAAACCTCTCTAATAGTCATGAAAAGATAAATGTACACCCCTACGACAGCATACTCATCCTAAACCTTTTCTCTCAGATTTGGGTTTTTTTTTCTGCTGAGTAATTTAGCTATAAAAAAACGGCAACCAGTTAAACTGAATTAAACTGGGAGATGCAAATCAGAATTGTACCTTGCAAATATAATTCCAAGTGTCTTTCGTTTCATTGTTACGTGAATCTCTTCTCACTGTATATTTTGCTATTCACACTTTGTGTGATCTTGTGTGACAAAACACTTAAATGCTTGTGCCTGTTGGGGTGTGCTTACAACCTGTGCTGCTTGGTCTTCTGAGGCGTGAAGAATAGAGTGGCAGCAATCTTGATTCTCTTGGCTCCCATCATTATTTTTTCAACTGACTGTCTCTGTCCAATTTACTGTTTAGCTTCTGGTGCCAAGTTTATATAGCCAATGGTTTTGGTAGATTTTAAGGAATATCAGAGAGGTGTTGAAATTTCTTCTGTCTCTCGCTGACTAGCATACCGAACTGTGACACACACGGAGACTTCACAACTTAGTGTCAAAATTTACTCAGCTTGTTTCAGGAATCTAGAAGTCTGAAGTAGGTGAGCTAGCAAGTAGGACTGTGTTCTTTGATGGTGATTCTCGGGTCATATGCCACGGTCAAGAGAAGAGTATTCCAGTACCTYTTTCACTGATGAATCTGTAGTTCTTTACCAGTAACATCACGGAAGGATGCTTCTTGTCAGTAAGCTGCAGTGGGATCCTTCTGACATAAGTCTGTGGTTCTTGCAGAGGTTGGATGCTACCTTGTGTTCGTAGCTGTTGAAAAGATGGCTAGCGTAGATAAGGTAGGTGCACTCCTACAGGGGCTTCTTGGTTAAAAATAACATACCAAAGAGCAATACTTACTATAGGGTAACCATTTTTTTTTGGCAGATTCCCAAAGTGAAAATGTTGTTGTTGTAGTGAGGTAATATTTCAATCTTGATAGATTTGAAATTGCTTTTGAGCTTCCTCCCTCCCATTCTGTTGTTTGGATTAAATTGTATTCTGGTATCCACTGGGCAGCCAGCCAGTACTAAATTAACAGCTTCCACTGAAAAGCCTTTATGTGTTCCAAGGTTTCAGTGTGCACTTGTTTGACATGAATATCTCAGAGTTTGGAAGGTACCATTCCTAAGCATTATGGGTACTTTTTWAAAAAAATTGGTGTTTAAAAGTGTCTGTGGAGCTTTCTGTAATATTTTCTTGAGTAATGAATTTATCTTAAAATTGATCTAATGTTTTTAAAGGGTGGTGAAGAGTATAAGACCCTTTCTATTTTTTATATACTTATATACACGCCCGTCTTCCTTTGATATACAGAAGTAAGAGTTTATTAAACAGCTACGGGATGATGCCTGTCACTTCCACTTCTCTTTCTTAATCTGTAGTTTAAAAATGAGGCAAATGAGAAGTTAATTCATTTTTTTCTCTTAGTTAAGCTTGTGTTTATTTGAATCTGTAACTTTTACCAAAATTAACTCACTTACAAATACTTGTTTGCTCACTATAGCGTCTCCTGTATTTCTGTAACCTTTACTTTCAAAATACTCTTCTAGTACATTCAGCAAAGCATGTAAGGAATCCTGTTCTTTGGCGTGTCACTTAAGCGCGTACTTTAATCCTTTTCTCATTTACTATATCATTTCATAATGGTTTGTAAGCAGGTCAGTCATCTCAAAAATACTTCTGTTGCTCTGTAGACAGTACTGGGCTGTGACTGTTACAGGAAGGAGTCACTGTTGTTATGAAGTGATCACTTCTTGTAAATAAGAGTTGCTGAGAACTAAGCAAGCAGCAAGTTCAAAGAAACTTTCATTAATCTTGCCAGCACTTTAATTTTGTCATGTTATTTRCTTATCCGGTTTGGTGTTAGAGAGCAGTGTCTCCTACTGACGGACGCAGCGACACCATGTGCAGTTCTGAATGAAACTTCAGCCGTAAACCGTGAACCTGCACTCCGGACACAGAAATAGCGTGGAGGGTCTGTGGCTGGCTGTCTTGAAAGACCCAAATGGTGATTTAATCTATTCGTATTTCATGAATATCTGCCTCCAGTATAACCTTTATAATATTAATGTTCATATATTATATGATTTTTTTCCTAAACCTCTCTGATGTAAATTAATATCTGTACATTAATGTTGTTGATTTAAGGTATCCTTGGCTGAGGATACGGGACAAGGGAGAGGGCATAGTCATCTCGATAGTTCTGTGCTTCTGTGATGGTTGGGGTAAGGAGAAGCTGTCAGTTAATATTGTAATTAGGATCTTAGCATTTCCAGCATAATAAAGTCTGAGGACAGCTTACAAGGTTGCTGCGTGTGTGTAAGTGCTAAATATTGTCCTTAACCTTGTCTGGGAAGCTGCTGTTGGCTCCAGTGGATGCAGCGGGACTGAGTCTGTGATAGACGCTTTGTACTAATGCTGGCGGTATGCAATGAACAGGAGGAAATGATGCAGTAACTTTTAAGCCTTTTGGACTAATTTGTGTCTGATGTCATGTAAAAAGACATTTTAAAACATATAGAGACCAAGAGGAAGTTGAGTGGGGTAGATTTTTTTTTTGAAATGCAGAATAAATATAGCATTCCAATAGTGACATCTTGTCAAAAGAAAAGACATTCGAAACAGTTCTTGTGAAATGCAAGAAATGACAGTAGTGAGAACATCGAGTACACAGTGCCTTAYGGATTTGCTGACAATTCATTGGGAATTTGTTGGGAATGAGAAGAATTTTAGGTATAAAACACTGCTTTATCAAACTTGTTTTCCCATTGCGGTACRAATCTCTTGCTTTATGCTGAAAGATATCCTAGTGGAAATGAACTACTTGTTAAAGAATTCGTCTGTCTCCCTGTTGTGTCTTGAAAAAGATTGTCGTTWGTGGTGAAATTGTTTTTCATGCTTAAAGGTAGGGAATTTATGCCTTTTCTACCAAGGTTCTGGTAGTTTTTCATAACTTGATTGATTTAAATSGTGCATAAATGAAAAATATCAATAATTTTCCAGAATTACCCCCATTGACCTAATTTTTATTCCTTTCTGAAGTCACAGGTAAAGCCCACCACTTTTATAGCTAAAAGTAATTTTTGGAGGTAAAGGTTAAATGCTAGCAGTAGTGACCTTTATTTTTTTCATTTTTAATTAAAAGAGAGGTGGTACAATTACTTTAGACCTTAAATCCTCTCTCATAATAGTTATTAGAAAGAAGCTGCATATTGACAATTTGAATGTGCTAATGCTTCAGCGTAATAAATAAGGGGAAAAAAAAAAGCACCACAGAACATCGATATTGGTTATTATTTGTGAAATCAAGATACATTTTGCTTCTCGTGATACTTTCTGCAAAATACTAGGGCAATCTTCATGTGTCTGTAGAATTAAGTCATGGGAAACAATCGCTGCCAGTTTTACGTTAAAAGCTAATTCAAGGAGGTGCATGACCAGTGTAGTACTGATGATGGTGGATTGAATRGTCAAGTACAGTTGGGTCAGGAGATACAGCTGGATAGAAAGCTGCATCAGAAGGTAAGGAGCGTAAAGGCTGATACAGGGGATGATTTTTATGTAAGACACTTTAAGATGGTAGCTCAGGGCAATTACATCTAGAGTTATTAAACTGGGATTATCTCCCTATTTGCTACCTTCTTTAAACATCCTAGATATGTTTTGCAGGAATTTAAAGGTATTACATCTGGATTTTTATGCCAGCAAAATAATATCTGGAGTACTTGTAATGTTTTGTGCTTAAAGGCAAAGGCCTATTACCACTATATGGGTATTGAATAAACAAGGAGGAAAGAATAAAAGAAAATAAATGAAATTGTCAGCAGCGTCAATCATTGATCTGTTGGTTATGTTTGATAATTGCTTTTTATCAGGGTAAAGAACGTATAATTTAGTAAATTTCCAACAGGATACATTTCCAGTTGTTTTATATTCTGCTTGGGGGGGGGGGGGGGGAGTAAGCAAAACCCAGCTTTGTAGTAATTTTCAGTTGGAAGCCTCATTTGCTGTCAGCTTATGTTTAAATGTTACAAGCTAGTGAAATTCTTTGGCCAAGAGAGATCAAGCTGAGCAGGGCTGCCAACTTGATGTGATATTTCAGATGGGGATTTTTCATTGTTAATTTGCAGTTTCAACTCGAGCGCTGTGATTTTTATTTAGCAATGTGGGAGTGTGTATGGGGTTTGCAGTAGTTAAGAGTTGCTTTTTACATCCATAGCATGACAAAGTCAATTAAGTATTTCTTTTCTGCTTCTGCTGTAAGTAGGTGAGAATTTGTGTATGGCTGTAGGCGTTCTGAAGTGAAAGATTTATCATATATGTAAAATCAGCTTATTTTTGCTTACATGAAGGACAGCCACAGTTCTTGCAGGCAGTCTTTTGGGTATATAGCTATATGTGTACTTACTTTTTGACATTAAAATTGTTGGCAGAAAGGGAAAATTATGATGTCCATTACAATATCTAAATGTCAGTTAAAACAGCCTGACAACAGATTTCCTTTTTTTTTTTTTCTTTTTTTCCCCCTGTGTTTGATAATGATCCCACAGATTCCCTGTCATATTCAGTCAGTATCCTGAATTTGCTTGTTAAATTTCTGGAGTGTCCAGTGGAGTTGGATTGATGTACGTGAGAGTAGGCTGTGGCTTAAGGCAAGCACAAAAGGACGAAACACTTCACTGCTGTGCAAGTGTTATCTGAAGCTAATGCGTGGTGACGTGGGCTGCATGGTCAGCCAGAACAGAGTTTCGGCTTAGGGCATGCGAAGATTGCTGGGATCACAGTGTCAGCTCTGATTTCAATTAAGTCTTTGCAAAGAGTTCTGTGCGTAGGTCCTTCTGCTTGACAGCTAAGGTCTTTCTTTTAGGATGCATAAATATACGGTTGTTATTTACTGAAATATTAGGAAAAAATTAAGTAGACTGAACTATAGTCTTCTAAATAGCTGTGTTTTTAAACAGGATTAATTTTTTTAATAAAATAAACCTGCTATATATTTTTTTTTTTTTAAATAAATAACATTTTGTGTTCTCATGTACAGCGAACCCCTGGGCTAGATGCACAGAAACATTTTGAGTCTAGAAAGAAGCCGCACGGCTGCGTGTGCATGGCACTGTCCTTGAGTGCATTTGTCTGAATAGCTGCTAGATGCCGGCTCCTGAGTGTGCGGTACTACTCCGAGTGGATTGAGGAGAGCGGATTTCTGCCAGCGTGGGGATCTCTGCGCTTCGTGTTGCGTCCTGCAGACATCCCTCAAACGCCTGTGCTGTTCTTGCTCGTGCTTGGTTCCATTTGATGGTTTTGATACTTCAGCACGGTGCTATAGTGTGTGTTCAAGGCTGTCTTGTAGGCTTGTCTACTTTTTATTGCCCTTTGACCCTGGACTTACTTAAGTATGTAGAATTATAGGAGGACTATCCTTCAAAGAAGATAAATTTTTAATACTATTCCGCATACAGTAGCTATTGCTTAACTATTGAGAGCTTGTCTACATGGCTGAGTTTCTGCTGGTGTGCCTGTGTTGGTGGCCCCCCGGCCCCTGCGGTGGAGATGTATTATTTCTAGAGTAGGGACCTAAAGGGCCTGGAAATTAAATTAAACAGTCCYAATCAAGAAATGTTTCAAAAGTGAGCAATTAATGTGGATCTACAACCTTGGTTTCTCTAAATGGGAACGGGTAACAAGTAAAATACCAGTACAAAGAAAAAGTCAAGATAGGTAATGGGTGGCACTCCTCCTTGTTTCTTTTGGGTTACACTTTGGAAACAAATGCATGTGTGTGGCAAAATTGTCAGTCCTTTGAGTTGCCTTAGCTCTTAAACTAACCCTCACTTTATACATAAAGCTGAGGGCTGGCAGGTGGAGGGTGACGCACCACGGCCAGCCCCCTTGTCCCCCAAATACCTTCTTGCATGTGGTGCTTTTTCTGTTTCCAGTATCCAGAAGAAGACGACATCARCCAGGGTGATGTCGGTTTGTGGCTGTTTTGCCCTTTAAGCTACTGAATTAAAAAYAGGAGTGGAAACACAGTGTATAGGTGACCCTTTGTTAACAGAGCTGATCAGATTATTCCAAAACACCTGATGCACATGTGCACCTGCTGTAGAGTTGATGCTCACGGTAACATCGCAAACAAATACAGTTTGCTGTGCAGGACTCTGCTTTCTGTTTAAYTGGGAGGGTTACTGCTCGTTGCATATTTTATTAGTAGTAGCAGATCTCTTAASCAAGTGAATTAAACAGGTTAAGACAAGGAGTTAGAACATCTTCCAAWGACTAGTAAAGCTGCAGTTACAAAATACCTCTCTTTTAAAAAGACGTCAAGAAACTATTTTTATTTTCTATTTGTTCAGTTATTCAGTAGCCATTTGAGTTTCGGAGAGCTTGGAATGGCAAGCACTTCTTTTTATATATATATTTCTCCTCTCTCTGCACGCTCCTTCCCCCCAAATGGGTGGGGGCATAGGAACAAAAAGGTATTTAATGAATTACGATGGAGGGCGAAGTACTGAGAGAYTTTGAGGTAAAGGTTAACACTCCTCATTAGACTGAATGGAGCAGTGGAAGCCACAGATAAGACCAAGGAAAATAATCTTAGACTGTGAAAGATGAGATCTGTTCCATTGTCTGAATTTGTGTAAATGTTGGATGGCCAATTTGAATGGAAGGGCTTGGATTTTTTCCGTTGCATATGCAATTCAAGTAAGTTTGAAARGGGGAAGAACACTTGACATACCGTTGCAAGCAGAGGAGTTACTCATCATTGAACTAATAGATTTGGCCACAAGACCTCAGGAACATAGGCCAGTTTTGAGGGGTTTTTTTCCTGTTTGAGCTGACAAAGGAAGCGCTCAGAAGTTGCGGAGGAGGGACTCTGTTTCCTAGCAGGTTGGGGAGCACCGCAGTTGTATAGTGGGGTAGACGGCGCAAGAATTCTCCTTACAAAAGTGCTGCCTCCACCTTTGGGTGGATCTTTGGTGTCTCGGTGCCTGGCAGGCAGTGGGTCTATGTCTGTCCGTCCCTGCATCATGTGAACGCTCTGCTTCGTGTGTAGTTTATTGCTTGGCAGGTCAGCAGGTCTGAGTGGGCAGAAATACCCATTCATTCCCCGGTTGCTCTGTGTCTTTTCGACTTAATTAAATCCACTTTCAGAAAAGCTAAACTGTTCGGGGAAAAAGATTAAACAAGACAGTTTGCCTAATTGAAAATGAGAGAAATCCTGGATTCTCTTCATTCTGAAAGATATAAATTGACTGTGAACATTGGGTGTGCTTTATACTGTATTAAACTTTTCTCTAAGCTAAATTATTCTTTCCTTCTCTCTTTGTGTATATCTACAGATAAAGTAGATTAACTTATAATCTTAATTACTGTTTTAATAAGGCAAAGGCAAATTTTGTTACTGTTTATTCCTGGAGTCCTTGGAGAGCAAAAGTTTAGAACTATGTGTAGGTAATAATTTTCAAGGGCATTCCACAACTCTGATTTTTCAAAAATTAAGTGCTTGCAATTGCCATGCTTCTGACATGGCCCATATGCAATAAATGTAATTTGTTAGTCCAAAAGTAGCTGGAATAAAAGGAGAAGGAGGAGAGAGTCACATAGGCATTGCTGGGATGGTTAGCTGCTGCCTGGTACTTAAGGTGAGAGTTCAGAAACAACTAAGATGTTTTCAACCATGGCGAAAAGCAGAATTACAGAAGTGCTGTTATACTTGTTGCTGAGGAGGTCCCGCTGTGCAGGTAACAGTCCAATAAAATTAAAGAGTAAAATTAAATAGGTAATTTGTAATCTTTTAGGTAGTTCTTATGTAGGGAAACATTCAACAATAATAAACTAAAATACGAATTTGTCTTTTTTCTGTTTGTGATTTGTACAACAGTTGCTTATTCTTAAATATGCTTTCTTAGATGAGTTCTTATTCTTCTGCTTACAAGCCCTTTCATTTTGTTTCTGCAATGAAGATGTTACAATTTATGACATCACATTAATATCCATGGCAACAGACTGTTAAGTGAACAACATATTACATTTGCATTGCAGAATCAGYGGTGAGGGAGATGGCTCCTGTTGAAACGTGGATATGTGAAATAACTCCATACAGGAGATGCCTTGTGAAGGGGATTTTTTTTTTTTTGTAGATGTGTTTTTTCAAATTTTATAAAACTGATCCTTAAAAGGAGTTCCAAGTACAAAAGAGTCAGAAGTTGCATCACATTTTTGGTCAAATAGAAAGTCATCATTTCTTCCCAGGCCGTTCCTCACAGTGCCTGCTTACCATCAGGGGAATCGTTCTCAGTTGTGTCTTCTGTTTGCAGTAACTCTTGTAGAAGAGATCTTTACAGAAGAGATCTTTAGAGAAAGGACTGGCTTTTAAAATTAATTTTATATATATATATATATTCAGCCTTAATGATTATGAGAGAAGGTGCATATTTGATGGTCTTAGGTAGTCTGTAAAATCTTGATTCTCAGTTTGTTATTGTGCACAATTCCAAGGATTCACATAATTCCAGAATGGCTCTCCAGTCTTCAGTAATCTGTTTTTTGCATCCCCGATGCTGTATAACGTGTTGTGTCATCTTCATTTTTTTTTTTYCTGTAATACCTTCTGCTTATAAATAAGAATAAATAAATATATTCTTATAAATAAAAATATGCTGATTAAGAAATTGCTTTTCTGTCACCATCTGAAAAAGCATCTAGTATTCCCTGCTTGAAAAGGCAGATTGGAGTGGATGGGGATAGGCAGGGAGAGGGGCTGTTCTCCAATAGTGAGTTTTTAGTACTTGGTTTGGGGCAGTCCTGTGTTTGTCCCTCCTGCTTTGGCTGGCCAGCCTTACAAACAGCCGTGTGTTGCGCTTGTGATTGCCATTTTGATGTTTCTGTGAAGGAGGAGGAAGAATTTGAGGACATCTACATTGATTAATTTTATAGTTGCAGTTTCCTGGGTTGAAAGGTGCTGCCAACGTAGCAATTGTAACAGTAGGTAGCGTTACAGTAGGTGAAGCTCAGCATTGTAAAAAAGCTACCTCGGTGTAGCACAGTCCCTAACCGTCGCGGCAGCCTGGTTAAGTGTGAATTTAAAAACTCAGAAATTTTGAAACATTCTAGGAAAGACCAAATGTGTGAAACAATGTTAGTTAAAAATCAAAGATGCCTGAAAATATGTAAGTATCTGTTCAACAAATGGAAGTAATGGACATACGCATTTTCAAAGATATTATTAGCCTTTCTCAAGGGATCATTACACAGATTTGATACTGGGCACTTTGACTAAATTATTTTTCAAGGAAGCTGTTCTGCTTTTAAAGCTGTTTCATATGGAGGGTTTTATTTTAAAAGTAGCAATTAATCTGTTCCTACTCAAAATCTGCCCTCTTCTAATATGTTTATTATTGAATGTGGTCTTTTTTTCCCGAAGTTTTATTTTTAGCATGTATGATCTCGTATCCTTTTCTTAATCTGAAAAACAGATCCTACGTGAAGAGGCCGGGRACCGGTTACATGCAGCTCCCTCTGCTGGCTCTCTGTCAGAAGATGACAAAAATATATTTAAAAACCTGCTTGACATTCTGCTGCCTAAGTATCAGACCACTTCGTTGGTAGAACTCAATACATGGCGGTGTTGCACAAAAGCTGTTATKTCACTTTTACTTCGGTTTAAATAGTGGCAAACTACAGTAAACATTTGCTCACAGAAGGGCTCAAAGTATTTTGGCATGCTTCTTGGGGAGCACTGAAATCCAGCAAAGAACAAAACAAAATGACAAAAATATGGTCGTCTTGTCTCTGAAGTCTTTTCTAGCTTTTTATTCTGTGCCTGTGGTTTTGAAAGTCTACTGTTCTCTCAAAAAAGATGTGTATATGAGGGAAATGGTTTGCACTGTCACATTTTTAAAGAGACTTCATTTCAACCACTTCTGCTGTTCTTAATACCTAAACTTAAGACGCCTTTTCAATTTTGTTCAAAAAATAGTAGCAAAACTGAGAGTCTGGAAACTTACTTTTTCTTTTGAAAATACAGTACTTCATTTACAAGCATCAAGTCTGACCATAAACATTTTTGCAGTGATGTTAGGTTATTGCTGAAGCTGACCCTCTGCTTCTAAAGTATGTATAAACATTATAAGCTGAAATTTATTGCTTAACTTTGCTACTCAAAAGATCTGCCAGCAATATTAAATTTGGTTTTGCCTATTGCGAACTTATACTTTCTATTTGTATAGCTGGTGAAATTGCTTCAACTTTTGCTTCAGCAAGTTTTTAAGTAAACAAATTGCAAAGTCAATTTTGTAGTTCACTCCTGTGTGAAATATTATAATGAATTCCAGTAGGGAGGTAGGAAAACAAGTAGTAAAATAAGCTTTAAAACATTATTTTCAAGTGATGTATAAACTAGAAGCAAATGTGTTTGCTCAACTCTTTTTCTAGTTTTCAAAAAGTAATATGAAGAGGACTTATCTAATATGTTCCACTCCTTATAATGGGATTAGTGTTGTAGTTCACACTTATAACCTTTAGCTGTTATGTGTTTGTGGTACATGATGTATGTTTAAAATGGGAGGCTGCTATAAAAATATTTTCCAGTATTCCTTAGTCAAATCAAAATCTTGTTTTCTCACGATATAGTGTTACAAGTAAGCTAAGGAAAAGAAGACTTTCTGATGAAAATTGTTATTTCTAATAACCATTAGGTTGAAAAAAATAAAAGAAGAAAATAGTAGTCTGGAGGCTGTAAGTAATGATGTGGTACCAAGAGGAAGTGTGAACTGAGGGAAAAATGAATACAATTCTTAATTTTTATGCAGAAGAGTAAACTCAAATTTTAGCTAATGGAAAACCAAATATTTACTTGGTTAAATAAACATACAACTGAGATGGAGATATTATGGTTTTTTGTTCCACAACGTACAGCCTAGCTGGGTGGAAGGAAGATAGCAGTGATCATGGAGAGATTGGGCAACATCACACCCTTGAATTCTCTATACATGTATCTTTGGATGGGTTGGAGATTCTGTCTTTCTTACATCTATAATCTTAACATATCAATTGAAAACTGTGGCAGCCTGCAAGCATGTTGTAAAGCAGCAAATAATAATRAAAAGAAGCTGGCTTTCTTAAAGAWGATTATATTTTTTCCTGTCTGTAAATGCGCTCATTGTGTAACGCGAGTGCATTCGCCTCCACGAAATGTAAGCAATGAAAGGCAGCGAGAAGCGGTCCCATTGTTATCACCCCAGGCATGTCTAATGAATCGTGTTTCCACGTCCTCTTGGTCACGCTGCAGAGTGCCCTTAGCCGGGGCTAAGCCTCCTGTAAATGCTCTTTAGGATGGTTGTAGCAAGCGCCGAAATGCGGGGGGGCGGGAGGGACGCGGCCGGGCGCCCTGCTCGCCCCTGCAGCTGCAGGGGTTGCTCAGCAGGGCYGGCGCGGGGGTGACGGCCGGCCCCTGCGCGGCCAGCGGAAGGCTTTTCGGGGACTTGGCTCGTCGGAATTGCAGTTTAAAATGGAATCGTCTGTCTTGAGCTGCGCAATTGTTTTTAAGGCAAACCTGCGTTCAAGAAGAGGGCAGAAAGCATCCCGGTACTGCCTTCCAAAATGATCTATCTGTATTTCAAGAATGACGTCTTGCATACTTTATAAATGAGAAAAGACTTTTTGTTCCTTTCGCTTTCCAAGTATGGATTAATACGAACTGTATCTTTGCTAAGAACAAGCCTTGTGTTCCTCTGGGGGTGGCTGAGCTTGCTCTCATTTCTCTTTGAAGAGACTTGCTGCCCTTGTACATTCTGTTACCTGCAACAGAGCTCCTCGACTGTAGGGGATGGGGAAYGAGGCTTAACGTGCTATCGATGAAAAACAACACTTGTGTTTAGCAAAGAAAAACAGAAGTCCACATTCTCATTGCATTATCAGTGCAGAGAGGAAGATCTTACAGATGCAGATACAATTTGGTAGTTGTATTTTCTTTCAACCTAGAAAGATCAAAAGGCAGAAGTGAGGGGTTTGCAGCTGACGTGTGGAATGAGGGTCGCACTGCCTGTAAGTCCGAGGTGGTCAGTGAAAATGGGAGGAAATTAAGGAAACTTGAAGATTTGAAAGGGGGAAGAAGAGAGCAAATCAAGTTTGTAGAGTAGGGATTGTTTCCTGGGATTAGGAAAGCATAGTAATACTTTTAAAAAACTTATTTTCCTTCAAATTTTGGGGGTTACTTTTATATTCTTCTGAGAAACTAATTTTTAATGCCCTTATACCAAAGAGTTGAAGAGGGAAACAAGATGTAACGGAAAGAGAAAAGTTTAGAAATGTGGGAGGAAATGCTAGAAAATCCCAGGAGGAAACTTAAGAAAGTACTTCTTTGTTAGTGGCATCCTTAGCCCTGAACACTTCAGAGGAAGATGGTGAGAATCTCTCCAAACTTTTAGTCCATTTTCACTATGGTCGCGTTAATGCTTTTCGTCTGTGGGAAATACTTCCGCAAAGAAATACAAAGTAGCTTGAAAATAAGACTGCTTAACACAAATACATGGTGGGACAAATGAAACAGTGTAAATCGGGGATTTGGGGGGAATTTTATGGCGCGCGAGAGCAGGTTTCACCCTGCAAACAACTTCCCGCTTTACTTTCGGAAGCAGTGTAAACCGCATAAAAATTGTGCCATATTTATGTTCRTTTCACTCTTTCTTGGGACAGAGCTGGTGATAGTAAAAAGCATTCAAAGCAAAAACCACACAGCAAACTCAACTGTTTTATTTGGAATCTCTTGCATCTCTGAAGCGAGCTGCTCAGGTCTCTGGCACAGCTAGTTTTGCATTCCTACATAGAAAGCAGACTTGAGCTATAATTACACAGAAATGTTTATACTGATTTCATAGATAATAATTTTGGTTTTGGAGAAGTTTAGATATTACCCCTGGATTTTTGGAATATTTTGAAGTGAACTTCTAAAGAACCAGAAGTGATTGCATATTTTGCGTGACCGGTTTGTTCCTAGTGCCCTTTGAAATGTTGCACAGTTAACCACGATACTGAGAAAATGTCACTGTGGAGACCTGCATTGTGGTGTGTGACAATGGAGAGGCAGAAGAGACCGTGCGGGAGTAGAGGAATGTGAGAGTATGGGACAGGAAGAGGGATAGAATGGAGCGTTTAATGTGTATTTTATAAAAAGCAATTTTGTACCTACTCGGAGTGAGGAAGCGATAAAAGTAATACTTTAAGTAGCGCTAACATAATGTGAGTGCATATAGTTACCTACCATCTGTTTTTCAATAAATAGCTATTATGCTAATTTCTGTTTCAATGCGCAACAATTAAAGCGTGGTACTATTCCTGTGATATTCAACAGCTGTTGCCTTTGAAGGTTTTATTTATCTTTCTCAAGTGCAACAATTCTAGTTTCATAGTCAACTCTGCTTGAAAGTGCTAGTTTTTATATAGAAAATTGTGGTCCATTGAAATGCAAACTTGGGTCGTGTCTGAACAGCAATCTTCAGCGATAGTCTTCATTAATATTCTGATTTCCCTGGAAGTGTGGTGCAGAAGTCGTGCAGTTAAGGGTACCTTGGTAGGACATCGATTGTAAACGCTTCCGTGCATGTCCGGTGCATATTCTCAGCGTTTCACATAAGCTCTGTTTTGCCAGTAGATTAACACAAATGGATCATTCTAGTGAGCGTTTCTTCTGCATTGGTTCTTTTTTGGCTGATGAGTTGACTTGGGAGACGGAGAGCCAAGATGAATTCTCAGTACTGTAAGAGTAAGCAGTACAATTYCCCTACAATCATAACCAGTGCAAGGAAATTAGATCTCTAAGTGGGTTGAATCTGATTTAGTAATAAGTCACTTTAATCACTAATGACTTCAAACGCAGATTTTTACAAGGTGATCAATGGCAGTATAACAATGATCGATCAATAGCATTGCGTTTAATTGAATTTTTATGGGTATAATATAGTTTTTCAGAATTAATGTACCATTGCATTGCTTTGTTACTCTTTTAACTCAATTTTTAGGAGAAATGATGCTTCAAAATGCTAGTTGGCCTTTGAAATATTGTTTTAAGGGCACGTTAATAAAAAATAAAATGAAAAATTAAATGCTTGCTTTTAGTAGTTGAATTTCTGTTTTGTTCGAATTATTTGGCTGTGTGTTTTTAAAAACTATCTACACAGGGAAAAAACCCCACATTCTTCATATTTCGTGGTAACGAGGAGACAAAATATCAAAGAGTAAGAAGGAACATATACTGCTCTGAATATGAATCCTGAGTAGATGAGTAACTCCCCTTCCTCAGCAGTTTGACATAGTAATCTTCCCTCGAAGTAATCTCCTTGTCCCATGTGTCCTGCTTTAATCTATCAGTATTTCTGCCGTGTGCAGCAAGAAATTGATTTTCAGTAATTTTAATGGCTGAATAACTGGTCCTGTCCCAGAGTGTTTTTTCGTATTTGCAGTGGCCAATGTGGTAACTGAAGTCAGTGTTCTGGATAATAGGTTTCATTAGTTTTGATGCCTGAGGTAAAAAAGCAGTAGGTGGGAATAAAGACTGTTTTTGATGTCTAGACGTTCATTTCAGCTGTTGCTGCAATATGATACATTAAAAGGAAATATGTAACATAGCTCTGAGGAAATATGTATTCTTTGAAACTCATTCTACTTTTAAACTGCATAAGGCAGTGTGACCTGAATTATTAAAATGTGGGTGGCTGAATTTCTTAAAGGTATAACTATCTCTGCAATGCCAACACAGTCTCAACTTGCTTTCTCTCCTTCCTTCCTATATTTCTTTTAAGTAAAATATGTCAGTTTGGTCACTGAAGCAGAACAGAGATCTTATTATCTTTCCAGTATCTCTGCTGGGAGACCTAAAATTATTGAAGTATTTGCTTTGATATTTTGCTGTGACTTCTCTCCTTGAAATTTTTATAATGGTTCTTTTTTTTGAGATCATGGCTGGCTTCATAAAAATCGTTGGACACTTTGAAGATCTTAATATCTCTGACTTGAAAATAAAAAAAGACCCCAAGCCAACTAAGCTGCTCATTAATGAATGTTTAAATTATAAATTTCCAGTGTAAGTCTAAATTATTTAGTTGCCTTTAATTCTTTTAACATCCGATCTGCAAGGATAAACGTAAAAATCASCACAAATGTTCTATTCATTTTTTGAACCTATGAAAACAAAATKATAACAAACATTTAAAAACTTTATATGTGAAAGCTATTGATTAATTCCCATTCTGTATGGAGACTAGCAGTGAGATTTAGCACCTCAGTCATAATCCATTATGATAAGTGTCAAATACATCTTTTTTCTTTTTGGATTTTCTGCTAATAATATCTTGGCAATGAGAAAATAAAAAGTATTTTCTCTGTGGAAGATTTGTTTGCAATTGAAAAACACTGCGTTGTATTCTTTTTCAGRTGTTATAACCAAAAGGTTTTTTACCTTATTCCTGTACACACCTGTACGTTGGATAATGGTAATAGGCAGGTACTCGGCTGTAACAGTAACTTTTATTTTTACTRTACAGTGCCCTGTCAGCTTACACAGAATTATTTTTTGCCATTTCATCTGTTAAAACATTGCTTTGGTGTTTTATTAACTTTCCATGAACATTTTAATGACTACTTATATTTTCACTTTCTTAACTCCTATAGATTGAAACAATTATGCCTCTTCAGATACGTGAATATTCTATCCTTGTACAAAACTGGCTATCTCTTTTTTTTTTTTTCCCCCCTGCCCTTCCCCCCCCCTTTTTTTCTTTTTTTTTCCCCAAAGGTATGCAAAATTTCACACTTCTTTTTTTTTTTTTTTTTATTCATATGCTGCTTTAGTGCTCTCTATCTCCTCTGGATTTAAAGAGTGTGTTCCGAGAATGATATAGCAAGGGCAGTTAGACTGACTATCTCAACTAAGAAGTTTATCGAATTACAGTTAATGGCAGAGATGATGTGACCTTATCTTCTTGATTTTTTCCGAAAATCCAGATTTTTAGAGGCGGATATTAATAGACTTATTTATTTTGAGAGGTGATTTCATTAAAAAAAAAAAAAACACAACACATATAGTAGTTGCTTATTTTGGTGAGAAATGTAGTGGTAAAGTTATCCTTCTATTGCAGGAYGAACAGCGAGGAGGGGATGAAATGCCTGTTTTACAAGAAAGTAAATGCTACTCCCAGTTGTCATCCTTGACTACTCTGGAATGTACACATGCTTAGATAAAGTAGTTAGCATATACAGATAAATATATATATATATATTAGATGTACACACAGAGAGAGAGATACAGATATCTATCTGTATAAATCTATCACAGTAGAGGATCGGTAGATCTGACATATCATACAGGTGAGAAGGAGCTTGGACTCCTGGAGGTCATCCAGTCTGTCATCCTACCCAAAGTAGGATTGCCGCAAACGTCGCATCAGATTAGTGATGGCTTTGTCTACCCAGGTCCTGGGAAGTGGTGACCCACAGTTTTGTCCCATCTGCTTTGCTGCCTCTCCAAAACTCTTTCTCCTCTCTGACTTCCATGGAGGAAAAAGTAGTTACCTGCTCTGTCGTACTCTTTCTCTTACTAAAATTCTATCTTTACTTGATTCTTCCCCTAGGAGTTTTCTTTTTTGAAGATGGCTTTCACAGCTGTTGTATAGCGTCAATTTTGTTGCCTCTAAAGAGAAATATTTCAACTAGAGTAACAGAAAATACCTTCAGGACAGGATATAGGTGCTTGGCATAAGTATGTTTCTGAACCTGTGCAGCACCTGCTTTCTGTTAGCTGTGTGCCTGGAAATGCTGTCAGGCAGCACTGAAAGGCTGATGAGGGCTTGAGTTGAAAGCGTTGAGTGTTAAAAGCGTTACAAATCATTGTGTAGACAGACAGAGACCAACAATTATTTCCTAGTCTTCAATCTTCTATGAGGAATTTAAAATATTCTTCAAAATCTAAAATCTAGTTACATTGTTACAGCGTAAGGAAATTMGCAATTTACAGGGATAGTCTAATCTCTAATGTTTTGCTAAATTTTGTTACTGGTCACCATTTGCATCTTGAAGTTGTAACTTGTTCCAGTTATTTAAGCCCTTTTCTCTTGGAGACTGGATTGGGAAGCCAGAGAGCAGAGAGGAAGTGAAATGCTGCAGTTACAATTTTTTTCTCCCCATTTTTACTGCAACAGGCATATGTACATACTCTCAATTGTGAGATGAACATTTTTAGTAAGAAAAAGAAGTATTAGAGGTAAGTATAGTGCATTAATGTATCTGGGAATGAAAGGCATTATTTATTATAGGAAAATGGTTGTGAAGATGTCTTATAATATGCCTAGTGTTAAATTTAATAGGGAAATAATTTTGTTTCCATTTCATACATAATTTATGTGAATGCCGAGTAATAAAAAAGCCGATTTGGAAAATTAGAATATTGAGGGATGATACCACTTCAGACTTTCCCCTTTTCCCTGTCCCACTCAATTGCTGTTCCTCAGCCAGTCTGATCTCGTTGGCAGATGACCCTAGGGACTTACCTACAAGGTCCTACACCGTGAAGGCAACGTTGCTTTTCCCTGCTTTTCCTAGGCTTTGGGACGCATTCCCTTGCATAGCCGTTCCTTCTCCTGAGTGCGGGATAACCACTARTACAGCTGTGGTGGTGTGTAGAGAGGGAGAGTGCTGCCAATTTCCATTCCCTCATTTCCAGTTCCTTCTGCTGGGATACACAGGCCTTTCAGGTCACACCAGTCCCGGGGAGAGGGGTCTCTGTTTGTGGAAGAGTGATAGGATGGTATAGCCCAAAGAGGAGCTGTGCCGGTCATGGGTACGCAGGGCAAAAGAATGCAGGGAATATATAAACAGTGTAAGGCAGTATGAGCTATTTCTTCTGGACTCACTGGCAAAATTATACTTGCAGAAGATAGTTTTGAGGGATGATACAAGCTGTTCTTTAATTGGGTCCCATTAGTTTGTTGTGCATACTTGGGAGTAGATAGTTATTGAGAACATCAGAACTGGCTGTGAGAAGTTTCCTGTAAAATCATGGAAGAGATTCTTGTCTCTCCCATTTTGCATGAAGATCTTCATGCAGGGACGATACTGGCTTCTGGCACAGATGCTCTGATAGGATTAGGGTGAAACTCAGGCAGAGCTCAGTGCTGTGTAATAGTGACTTTCTTTTGACTTTTACAAATTCTGTCAATTTCATGACACTGTCTAAAAATTTGGATTTTTATTTAAATGTGGAGTTTTCATAGAGGTGAACTCAGGTGTGATCTCTCTCATACTGTAATATATAACTGTTTACATATTTGAGAACTGTGTAGTTTCTAAGTGCAAGACTCTACCAACTTATTCAGTAGTTCTGAACTGTATAGAATTTATACATCAATAGTTCTGAAAATGCATGGAGATTCYGAAGTTTCTTAAGAATACTGTTTTAAACAGTATTCAGGGACGAAATCTGAGGCCATGTGAAGTTCTGTCTAGTAAACAGCTATGGCGCATTACCTACTTGGTGTCGGTAAGGTTCTGCAAGCATTAAAAGGGCCTTTAATGGTTTTACAGGGAAAGATA
Source organism: Oceanodroma leucorhoa (assembly GCA_030449065.1). Classification (NCBI taxonomy): domain Eukaryota; kingdom Metazoa; phylum Chordata; class Aves; order Procellariiformes; genus Oceanodroma; species Oceanodroma leucorhoa. The sequence continues at coordinate 2,269,562 of JASVER010000064.1, forward strand.
TTTGGCTTGTGCATGTGCCCAAAAGCACAAGTCTGCCTTTTCATTCTTCTGAGGAAATAACTGTGCTATTCGATAAGGTGATTTAGGTACTGAAGTCCCGGCTTTTTCATTCTGTAAAAGGAGAGARACTCTGTTACCAATATTAGCATATCACAACATTACACATTCAAAAAATGTGCCCTTTCTTGTTTGAGGTTATGTGACTTACAGTTACTGGGAGAAGCAGCAGAATAACGAACAATGCTGGGTTTTGAGGCTTTGAAGCTGTAGCTGAAGACTGCTGGCAATATTAGTATTTTTCATACAGCAGAAGCTCCTTAGAAGCTTTACTTTAAACATGATTGTAGAGTAAACTATACTTAGATAATAATCTCTGCACGATAGACATGCTGTTGGAAGGTTTCATCCTTTAAATTGGCGAAGGAGGGGTGTTAGGTATTCAGTTCTTAACATGCTGTAGAATTTTATGTTTGCAGTTCTAAAGATCTGTAGAGTATTCCTGTAAAATCGAAATGACAGAACTCAGACAATTAACAAATTCTTACTCCTTGACAAAGTTATTTAATCATCTGTTTTTACTCTGCAGCTGAGATTGCATCTGCTGGCTGAATAAGATTTACAATCTGGTATAGGCATACCAAAAATAGTTTTACCCTTGGTAGTTTTAGCATCCAAAAGCAATGGTCTAAGGACAGCAGATATTTGTGAGGTTTGTATATCCTTCAGGTGCTCATTCAGGTGAATAGTTCATGCTGCACTCCACTGTGAGAGATTAAGATTTATTTTTTTTTTTTACTCTCTAAAAATCTCTGCAGTTTGATACCGAGTTCACAGTTTTTACTTTGGAATAAAAAACTRCTGTGTATTGAATATATTTGCTGTGTATCACTTAAACTGCAGTAGTTTAAGTCACTACAATGGAGGAATTTCACTTGAGTGTGACAGTGAGAGGGTCAGCATAGTTGTTTAATGTTGTTTMAGTTATGTAAATTGATTTTACACCTTCAATGATTCACTTTGTTTCCTGATTGTCTGCATCTTCGGTTAAGTTTTAAAGGATCTCTCAGCAGTCATGGCAAAGAATGATCATTAATTCCTCACCCCCCTGCTTTAATATTGAATGCCATGAAAAAAAGGGTTTGCTTTTATGCTTTTGTGTTTTCTTTTTTTTAAATTCAAAGTCGGTGTCATCAGCAAGTAAAGATTAAAGCTACTTTGGCAATATAGGTAATAGTTGAAACAGTTTTATGAAACATGCTACTGTTGAAAATTAAAGCTGTTGGAGTTATGTTTTATATAAATGTTTGTGTTTCCCTATTCTGAGCATGTTGACATTTTATGTTTTTGTAGTGGTGGAAGAAGGATTGTGGGAGAATGGACTTTCCTATGAGTGTAGGACCCTGCTCTTCAAAGCAATTCATAATCTTCTGGAAAGGTAAGAAAAACTCTATTGCACTCAAATATTTCATTTTGATGTTTAAAATAATGCAGGATACCTACAGACCATTTATATTATTATTGATCTTAAACCACATTTTTTTAGAGGTAGAACCTTAGTGTAAGAGACGCAGGATAGAGATGGATCTCTTAAGTCATTGACTCTGGTAATGTATTATAAAATGCTGTGCAGACTAATTAAATACTCATACAAAGAATACTCATGTCGATATATATTTCTGCTTGCATTCTTTTTGGGGAGCTGTTTCAAAAGCGAAAAAAAAAGTTTTCACCTTCTTGAGGTGTTTACAGAGATTAATTGTATCTGACCTCCAACCCCTTTGATCAGGTTAAATAGTACATATCTTAACAGATAACATTAAAAGATCTTAACTCTGTTCTTCCAATCATCCTAGTTATGTGCATGTTACAATTTGACTAAATTTGTGCACAGTATTCAGGGTGAAGTTTAACAGTTCCTGGCTCTGACAGGCCTAATGTTATCCTAGCATTGCTTTCTTTTGTCTTGATCACATATATATATATATGACTTGAATGCGAAGTTATTCTGTGACTAGTTAATACACTTACGGCTTTTTCTTCTTAATCCAGCTATCAAATCTTAAGTTTACTGAAGATTATCTTGTTATTAGGCCTTCAGTGTATAACATGGCACCTTGGACTACTGCATTTTATTCCTTCTCTGTTACTGCAGTTCTTCAGTTCATCATCAACTTCCTGTATTATATTTCAGTTCTTCTTTTTACAAATTTGGAGATCTTCTCAGAATTAAGTGTCATTAGGCTATTCCTACTCTTYCTGAATTTATAATAATAATAACAACAACAAAATATAATGCACCTCTCCCGTACCTTTGTTGTACAGTAATTTTGCAGAATGTAGCATTGAATATATTTTCTTTCAGAAAATAAGCTAATGGAAAATACTTTTTTCTTGTCTCGTTTAGTATCCTATTTGCTTTGATGTAGATTTACTAGCAATCAGGTTTGCATTATGTTCCTGAGGTTGTGTTCCCATGAGTGTAGTAACTGTCCCCTTGACTGTTAGTTACCTGTCCGTACCTGCTAGCAAGGGACGATTGAGTGGCTACCTGTGTGCATGTGCACAGGTATGAGGACTAGTTGTTGTATTTCCTATTTTCTGTCTTATCAGTCTTTTTAGGGGATTTTCATGTAACTAATAGACTACTGTCGTGGTTTAACCCCAGCCACAGTCCCTTTAGAAGTAAACCTGCTCCAACATGGCCTCACCCATGGCTGCAGTCCCTCCGGGGGGGTACTTGCTCTGTTGAGGGCTTATCCATGGCCACACGCTTTGAGGTGCTCCAGCATGACCTCATGCACAGCCACTAACGCTTCAAGGTGTACCTGSTGCAGCATGGGCTTACYTACAGCCACAGATGCTTTGAGGTGTACCTTCTCCAGCGGGGACTTATCCGTGGGCCACAGTCCCTTCAGAGGTATASCTGCTGCGGCACGGACACAACCACGGCCGCAGATGCTTCGAGATGTACCTGCTCGGGCATGGGCTTATGCAYGGCCACAGACGCTTCGGGATGTCTTGCTCTTGCGTGGACTCATCCACAGGTCACAGTCCCTTCGACTCGAGCTCCCACTGGAGTCCCAGCCTGCCCAGTACAGCAGCACAGAAGCGGCAGCGATGCCCCGGCCGTCTGCCAGCCCAGCGCATGGCTGTCGCTGTTACCAGAACGTTCCAGGCACGGCACAGTAAGACGATCAGCAGGGCAGCAGTGCAGCACGCAGCGACAGCAAAAAGCAGCCACGAACGAGCGTTAGACTCTAATATACAGTAAGGCAAGCAAGCCCCATGGCAAGCACAGGAGCCTGCCCATTAATAGCTAAACAGCAATAACAGCTATAAATTCCATCTAGCACATTCCAATCAAACCTGTCGTTACCTCAAACCCTTCGGGCCCCACGTTGGGCGCCAAAAAGGACTGTGGTGGTTTAACCCCAGCCGGCAACTGAGCCCCACCCAGCCGCTCGCTCACTCCCCCCCTGGTGGGATGGGAGAGAGAATGGGAAGAATAAAAGTGGAAAAAAAAACTTGTGGGTTGAGATAAGAACAGCTTAATAATTGAATTGAAATAGAATAGGAATAATAATGATAATGATAATCACAAAAGGATATACAACTGAAGTAATGCATGATGCAATTGCTCACTACCCGCCTACCGATGCCCAGCCCGTCCCCGAGCCGCGGCCCCCCGGCCAGCTTTCCCCTAGTTTACATGCTGAGCATGACGCCATACGGTGTGGGACACCCCTTTGGGCAGCTGGGGGCAGCTGTCCTGGCGGGGCCCCCTCCCAGCTTCTTGTGCATCTCCAGCCTACTCAGTTGATAGAGCTTGAGAAACTGAAAACTCCTTGACTTCGTGTAAGCACTGCTTAGCRAGAACTGAAACATCACTGTGTTGTCAACATTATTCTSGTACCAAATCCAAAATACAGCACTATACCAACTACTAGGAAGAAAATTAACTCTCTCCTAGCCRAAACCAGGACAACTACTCAAAGTGAATAAAAGTATAAAAATGAAATTCCTGGTCTAGAATGTTCACTAGTTCTTTTCTAGCTTTGCAGAATAAAAGGGAAAAATAATTGTATACATGTTTATTAATCTGTGGTACCCAGCCAACTGACTTTTAAGTGTGACTCCTAGTGGATATTTTTATTCATTGGACCTTTTTAAGCTTGTGAAGTAAATTTTTAATTATTTTTTTTAAAATAACTTAATTGAAATCAGTCGGCAGAGTTAGCAGAATTCTTCTGCCCAGCTGTGACTGAAAAGTCTTCAGAGCTCTTTTTCTTCCAGCAATAGTCTTTGAAATACAGTTGGTCAACACACATCAAATGTTTGCCGAAAGCCTCGTTTCACGTCCCCATAAGCTGATCTGACTCCTGCCGCAGTCTCGGCCTCTTGCCCTCGGAGATGAGAGTCCCACCGCGCTCTTGCCACGTGCCGACAGCAGCTCGGAGGCGGCGGGGCCGGCGGTGCGGGGCCTTGCTGCGGGGCTGGGAAGCTGTGCTGACCCGCTCCTCGGCTGGGCTGCCCTGGAGGCACGCCTGCCTTTTGGAAGGCGTGTAATGAAATGGTTGTCAAGGTGACTTAGGGTGAGGGTTTACCAAGTATCCATCCAATTAACTACCTCATTTTTACAGTATTATAGCTGAGTTTATTTTAAGTTATACRCTTTTTGGGGTTTTTTTTTGTTTGCCGTACCAAATCTTAAGTAAACATTATAATTATTTCATTTAAAATAATAGCAATAAGCGTGTAGGCTTTATTAAAAAGAGAAATAACACTTTAATTTTTAAAGACCCATTTTATCCTGTGTTTAGGAAAAGTTTGATTAATAAAAAAGAAGTCTTGAATTTCTTTTTGATCTTATCAGAAAGTGACAGGGCTGTTGCCTGTGCTTGACGTTTTGTGGGGKTTTTTTGGTTTATTTTGCAGTTAGTGAAGGACAGACTTTCTTCTCTCGGAAACCGCCTGTGTCCCACCAAGACGTAATTCTCTTGGCAGGGCAGTCTGGTCTCTCTGAGTCGCTGCAGCTGCGGGTGATTCAGCCCGTACCGGGAGCGCTGGCCGTGTGGGGCGGRGGGGGCGGGGGAGGAGGCGCCAGCTGCCGCCTGCCGCTCGGAACCGGTTCCAGCCGGCTCTCACACAGCGAATCTCCCGCCAGCCGGCCGGAGGAGCCCGCGGCACCAGGGCTCGGCCGCGTGCGGGGGAGAAGGCGGCAGCTGCTGCAGAGGGGGCGTGAAAAGCTGTGGTGGCGGGAAGAGCCATGGTGTAGGTGAGCCCCACCTCCTCCTCCACCCGTCGCCTCACCGAGGAGCTGGGAGGGACTGAGTGAAAATACGGGAAGTTGTGGCTAGGAAGAAGGGACGAGAGGTGGTTGTTTTGAGTTGACGCTGGGAAGGGGAAGAAAGGGTATTTACGCAACTGTTTGTTAGGTTTTTTTTCTCAGTGCCCGAATTAGTGATCTGAAGTTTATGTTAATTGGCAATTTAGAAAATGTTAGAAGATCTGAGGAAATAATTCTCCAAATATTATGATATTATTTCATAAACATTAGTGTGCCCTTGTCAGGTCGKTTTTTTTCATAGAAAAATCAGAAATATGAGAGGTCAAGTGGCAGTGAAATGCTCTAACAGCTGTACTGCTTAGGAAGAAAATACCACTCAACCTTAACTAGAGAAATGAGCCAAGGAGTTCAGAGTATTTTATGTCCTCATTTCATATGAATAAGTAACTGCTTTTAAGTGTATACTCATTTGGGATTTTATGACCAGCTTTTTTTTTTTACACAAGTTCATTGTTACAGCTTACTGTTAAAGACTAGATACCATTGAGTGTATATACGGCAAAAATAAAGCCGTACTGTCATTAAYTGTTCACTCGTCCGAATCTGAGATTCATGCTTCTGCAGTCATGTTTCCCATTTCATATGGATTATACCTTAAATAACCTGTGATTTAGTTTGGCRTGTGGGGGTTGGCTGATTTTTAAGGCCAAGTCTACCCATGAAGACTTTTTTCTAGGAAAGTAGCATTAGTTTGAGGCAGTTAAACCTGCCATCGTGAGACATGATGATGTGGCATTAAAGCATGTGTGGTAGGGGAGAGTTTATTATTTTTTTGCTAGTAGAGATTATTTTCTTTAGGGATCTGATGTAAACTTYACAGACTTCCTTTTGTTTGTATAAAGTGCGCTGACACTGACAGACTTTCTCTGATAGCAAATATTTCCTAGGGAAACAGTTGCTGAAGCATACTTTTTTTYCCCACCAGCCCAAGAGCAGTATCTTTAGATCTCTGCTGGTTTAGCTTTCATATTCGGTTTAAGATATTGGTATGTTCAACTGAACTGGATTCTTTTTGCTTTAATTGAGAAAGTGCTGTTAGAATTTTCTTCAGCCTAGCTTTAACTTTGGAAAACCCTGCCAAGTTTATACAGAAGAATTAGGAGCATATTAGTATCTACGTTGTCTGTCGTACATGTCCTATCTATGTCATCTAGGTATGCTTTTGAAATATAGATCATGCAGTTTTTCTAAACCTTGCAGAAAGTACTTTCCCAGAAGGTTTAACGTGATTTTTAATTTTGTTTTGGCTAATCTCTAACAACTGTTATAGAAACAAACTATTGGAAAACTTTAAAGAATGGAGAAGTATAGTTCTTCCATCTAAATAAAGAAATACTGATGAGGCATGAAATGTATAGGGAAAGCTTGTATATTGCTCGTAATTGTAAATAAACCACTAGCAACAAAGGACCACTTTTTCTGAATTTTTGAAACATAAATATTTACCTTACTGGAAAATATTCCCTCATAACAAACTTCTGTATGTGATYCCTTGGGCAGTATTTTCAACTGCATGTTTAATGTATGAAGCATACTGAAATTGTGTTGGCATATTGCTAGTGTGACTCGTCTGTACAGSTAGAGTTAGAAAGGCATCGAGCATTCCTTAGCTTGTCAACCTAAATTGGTTATTGATCACTTTGCATCCTCACTGTTTGGTTGGGGTTTTTTKGGGGTTTTTTTAAAAGCCACAGAATATACGTTTCTATAAAGAAATTGTGCACTTCTAAAGGGACCACAGAAAATAGGTAACTTATTGCTSTAAATGTAGTGATGTGAGAGTATGTTTGTTGGAGTGAGGTTTTCCGAGAGAGGAAACAGTAATTATGGAAGTTTCAGCACCTGAAATCATGCTGTGGATCATGTGAAGGAAAAATGGTTCATTGTTAATATTTGGTTGATACAATTTCCTGTCATTCATGTACTATACCATGCCATTCACGTGCCACTAATACAAGAATGCATATTCTTTATCATGAAGTCTGAGAGAAACACTGTATAGAAAAGAATCAGTGCTATGAATTCTCTTTGTTCAAGAAGAGGAGTTTGAAAAATAGGATGACAGATCATTCAGCAAAAAGAGTAGCATGGAGTGGAAAAGATCCTATCCGAGATGAGGGGAAAGTGCATATGTGAAGATCAGCATCAGTGACAGCATCATGAGACCGGRCAGTGATTCTTTATGACTAGTGTGGGTAAATAGAAAGTGGCAAAGTTACATGGAACCCAAAAGCTACRAAGTTGATTTCAATATGATGGAAATTCAGCTGCTTGATCCCTTAATTTTACTGTCTTCAAAGACTGCTTTTAATTACATCTTCAGATGTAACTAGTAATTGTTGCTGTAATTATTTTCTAGGTGCTTGATGGATAAAAACTTCGTAAGAATTGGAAAATGGTTCATAAGACCCTATGACAAGGATGAGAARCCTGTTAATAAAAGGTAAGGTGATCCTATATATCAAGTACTGTTCCTGTCAATGTTGTATATTACATGACGGTAATTCGACGCTGCATTTTGGAGGTAGTTTTTCTACTTCTTTTACCATGTAACAAGTAAAAACACCGATGCTATTTATTCATGTCAGTAATACATAGAAAGCAATTAAGAAATTTTTCAGGTCTTGTTATGATAATTTAAGATAAGCCGGTGAGATTGGTATTTATCCCTTAATTCCACATAAATACAGCATTTTTTTATATCTTTTGAATAGCATCTGCCTGTTTCTCTTATTAAACAGTAGAATTCCAGGTAGTTAATAACAAAGGATTTGAATTTCTGGACACTCAACCCCAACCTGACATTTTAAGCAGTAAAATAAGTAGTATATAGATTTGCTTATCTATTTTCTTTAAAGATGCCAGCCTTGATACACAGCTTTCACTGATTAGGCAGGCTGACAAATCAGACCTGTACGTCTGATTAATGCACTTCTCTCGCAGCAGCATAACCATGGAAAAGGGCTAGCTGTCTCCACTTGCTCATTGCTATTTCCTCTCCTAGCTCTAAAGGTTACGGTGTTCCCAGATCTTCTGGTACTTGCATTTATAGTCATCCGCTAAACAAGTTCTGTCAAAAATAATCTGAGTTAAGCTGAAACACAGATTTTCTAACGGGAATCATTTTGACAGAACTGGGTTAGGAAGTGACTAAACATGCAGTTATGCTGGAAGGTTTGAAGGTAATGAGCAAGTGGAGATGAAGTGGGGTGGCAACTTCTTCATCCAGCGTAGCTACACACACAGTAGCATATCTGGTGGCAGCTGTAGGTACAGGTGGAAATCATTCCRTAGATCATACGTACCTTCCCCCTCTGATCTCTTTATCTCACTGCGTTGTCTTACAACAGAAATGTCTTACCTCTGTTACAGTGTAATGCTACAAACTGTTGGCTTCATTCTGTAACAGACTTTGTGTTAACCAGGTACTTAGAAACAGCAGCTGTTTTTAAGATATAATGCAGTAATTAAACATGGATTTGTCTCCTTTCTAAAAATAGAAAACATTAACTTAGCATGGTGGGGTTTTTTTGTTTGTTTGTTTTTTTTTTTTTTCTATTTACTCTTTGTGGCTAAGTAGACTTACTGTATGTATGTGTAACCTTTGATTTCACATCAATCTGATGGCAAGAAGCCATTGAAAGGTCCAGGTTTTTCCATACCTTTCTCTGTCCTGGCTGTATGGAACCACCTTCCTCCCTCATGTTTTTTTCTGCTGCTTTTCTGATCACACCAAGATCTAGTTTAATTTTCTGGAAGATTAATTCCCTAAAGTGACATAAGAAGTGGTGTCTTTTCCAGCTTCTGGAAAAGGGAGACAGCTTCTTTCAGCAAAAGCTATTTGTTTTATCAACTTTACTGCAGCCTTAGTGCTCAGATTAAATGTATTTGTAAGTGTCATGTCTATTCCTGGTGTGTATCAATTTAAGAACTGAAGCATCTGATTCAGTAGACAGTGTCTGTCAAAAACAGCAGCAGCACTGGCATGGAAGGTATCGTTACTTTAGAATTCTGGCAGATTAGTAGGTCCTGTGTCTTATTTACATGTGTGTAACACCAAATCACTTGTACAGTGAGGTGATCTGTAGAGGATAATTACATTTGTAAACATATGTACAGTATGCACATAAATAACTGGTCTGGAACATGTTGCAAAAAATGAATTCATGTTGAAGTTAAATTGTATTTGAAGTATTCCTGTATATAAAAACTGATATTTTTATAGAGAATTTTAGGGTTGAAGGATAGACTCTTGATTTGAAGAAGATACTGTTTGTTGTTGGTTTGTGTGGGTTGTTGGTTTGKTTTGTTTTTTATAAAGTRCCTGTCACTATAGATCCTATGGATATACACTATTTTAAAAGCATTTATTTAGCAATAATAATTATTATAATAATATCTCAATAATAATTGAGATAGTCTTTGTGTTGTTTCAGGTTGTTAATTTTTGTGCTATAAATATTTCATTGGAGTTAACTAATCTTACTGAAAGATGGTAGTAAAGGCTGCAAAAGTTGACCGTAGAGTCAACTGTGGACAGTAGCAGCAAATAGCAGGAGGCTTTGGGGACTAATTTGTCCAGACATTTTTTATTTAATCTTTTAAGCTTTCTTTCCTCAGTGTAGCACAAAAAGCTGTCTTTATACAAATTAAGTGATTCACGTTAATTCCATATAAATTCTTTGTGAAACTCTTGCTCTAAGCAGCCGCTTGCTGTAGATAAAGCAATAAGGAGCAGTCGCAGGAAGAAGAGGCCAGCTGAGAGTGTTTAGGTATTTTAGCACTGAGGGTAATGCCTTCATAACAAAAAAAGTAGTATTTTAAAAAATAATAGCTAAACCCATGTTAATATATAAAATACTAGAAATAAGTTCCAGGTATGTACAGTGATTAGGTTGAAGTCTGGGAACAGGTAATCCCTGTTGAAAATGCATACGCTACTCTCCTTGAATGGGGAAAGAGAGAGAGAGAGAGATTGACCGATCGATCTATATAGATATATACCCTCCTTGAATGGAGAAAAACTGAGCGCGTGTCATTCTGGCAGGAAATACAAATGGTTCCAAAGTCTGCTTTTRTACTTCTGCTTGTGGCAAAGTTAGTCATCTCAAATTTCCAACACCCTGAGATACTAACTTCATTTCAGGAATATACTGAAAAGTCTTGGGCTGGGTRTAAATAAACAGGGAAAGAGTTGAAACTCGTGCAGCTGGCTTTCAAGGAGTAAATTCATTCAGGGCCTGTGATTTTTGTGAATGGCATTAAAGGAGAAGGGCGGGGAGGTCTGTRATTTTAGAATGAAGTCAGAGATGAAGTGGAGCATGGCAGTGGCCGTGACCTAGTTAGTCCTGAGATGTGAAAAGGAGGTCTAAGAACAATAGATGACCTTCCGAGGCAGTATTGGAAACAATATGCAAGATGAGCTTCTCTGGTCTTTTCAGGAGGAGTGAGGAACAGCTGAGGGAGGTACAGACAGATCCGTATACGGTTTTGTTTTGCTTGCAGTGTGAACCAGATGCTTTTGGCAGGAAATTTGGCGCAGGACTTGTGGGTTTTCTTTCCCAAGTATCTTTAGTATTATGTGTCACTTACTAAATAATTCTTCATATTTTATTGTCTGTTCTACAGCAGTGCATGTCTAAAATATGTTTCCACGCTACTGCCAGAAAATGGCAAACTTGCTTATTTATCTACACAACTTCCTAAAGGAGATCTGTATGTTTGGAGTTTACAGAATTTGTCTGATACAAGGCATTGATAGTGCCTTCCACTGTGGTGAAAATTCATCTTCACAGTCTATTCAGAATCACTTTCCAAGTTTTGTACGGGGTTTTTCGGTTTCGGAAAGCACCACCACAAAACGTTTAGAAGTCTTACTGACAAAAAAATTTATGACCATCTTATGCAAGAATCTTTGCTAATTATTTTAGTGATTGTTTTCTTGGTGTGTAGTAGGAAATTGGGGGAAAAAGATCAGTTTGTTTTGAACTGTATGAGCAACTTAACATAAGTTGTTAAGCTGTTTTTAATTTGCTTAAATGTTCTTTAGAACATGTGAAAAAAATTGTTGATTTTTGTAGCTTAAATAACTGATGGGTCATCCCCTCTTCCAAAAGTCTTACTTTTTTTAGCATTAAGAAGAAAAAAAAGTTGCATCAGTGAAATATGTTGAAGTAGAGTTTGTTTCTTTTTTTGTTGCTAGGTGAGAAGACGGAAAGGTAGGAATGGTATCGAGATAGCCACCTTACCCTCTGTGCGCTTGAAACAGTGTGGATGGAAGAGTGGAATTACAGTTAGGCTTGCAATGAAATGTGGTTCTTTAATTTTAGTTTCCAAACAGATTTCTGTTTGTTACTGTTCCATAAGGCAGTTGATTGACAACCTCATGTGATGCTGATAGAATATAGAAATTTCTGAGTTATGAGTGCATGGGCTGTATCTTAATAAATACAGTATCCTAAGCATTCAAATGTCAACTCTCTCCCCTTAGATCTAATCCATGAATTTTTACCACTGTAACAGAGTTCAGTCAGTACGTCCATATCCAGTTTTGCTCAATAGCTGTGTTCATTTCTYTGCAAGCATCAAAATCGGGCTTTAATCAGTGCCATCAAAACCTGAAGACTGCAGACACTTTAAGCACTGCTCCCTCTTTGAGATCTTGGAAGTTATCATTGCCTTCAGTTTCCTGGGAGTAGTCACAGGACTTACCCACGGAATATCTAGATCAGTGGCACCAAAATTGACATTCAGCATTGTTGCAAGCAGCTGTTGCAAGCTGCATTCACTTTCTGCCGTGCTAGATACKGACTGACAGGAGTTGCTTCATATGAAAACATCAGATTTAGTGAGCCCTAGAGAAGAACTGCAGTGCTGTGCCAGGAGGAATTGGAAACTAGTGGAACTAGTGCCTGTCTAAGGCTGGAGCTCCTTGTCTGAATCTGATAGGGAGGTTTGGTCCTGGCACACGACATCACGCAGATAATGTCTTTTGGCAAATRGTGTTAAGATGTTTCATTAAATGATTACATAATTCAGTAAAAGCATGATAAAACAAGTTTAAGTGATCTATTTAAATTTTTAATAAGATTTGAATTCCTCACCTGAGAAATGGTAACTGATTGATTGTGCATGTACAGTTCGCYGCAATGCAGTGAGAACATCTCAATTAAAACTGGTTTTTATTTTCTTGAATTTGAGAAAAGCAAGCCGTATAAATTATTTTAATTCTGCAAGTTTGTGTACTTGTATTTTAACCATGTTTTAAAAAGCTCAGTAATGATTGTGTGTATAGTGATACTTTAGTAATATACATGTACAGTGTTGATAACAGTGTATAGTGATACTATAGTAATCTATATGTACAGTGTTGCCAACTAACACCATCATAAATGAGGAAAGACTAGGAAGGAAAATAATAAAAATCAATCTGGTTTAATTTTAAATAATGTGTGCTTATTCCTGACTTGTCAAAATAAATGTGATAGAAATACTGAGTAATAAGAAATACTGYGTATTTTTCAATAATTCTTCCTGCCCCTGTAAAAATAGGCTTTTCTATTTCCGTTTAAGAGACTTAGTTCCCAGACAAATATTTTCATATTTTTGAAGTTCAAAGTCTGAAATCTTATGTTCATCTTTGCTGGGTTTCTTCTCAGTCTTACGTATGGTTTCAGTAAAGTCATACACCAAGCTAGTGTATTATATCCATGGTTGGTTTTGTTTTGTTTTGTTTCTTTTTAAATTGGTCATCCTGTGTGTGCTAAAGCTGACTTAATTCATACCTACTCTGAAATATTAGGTAGTGTACCAAATGGAATACGGTCTGCATTCATATTTTAGCAGAAGGAATAGATATAAAATACAGATTGTAAAATAAGTGCTTTCACATGCGTTTTTCAGCAAAAGCTGGTATCATTGATATCAGCTTGCTTATATTTATAAATATGTTTTAAAGTAATTTAATGTAATTATATTCAAGTATATTAATCTAATACCATAAATAGAKATAATGTATTTTTATGTTTTGTAGACTGAAGACAGTAAAACATTATTAACAGCTTAAGGTTGCTTAAGAATACTATTAAGATGGTTTGAGAAAATGCTACTCAAGCACTACCATTTTAATTACTATTATTTATTGTGGATATATGCTAYTGGTAGTCTTGGGTTACTTTCTTTGTGTCATATTCCAAGAATCTTGTATGTAAAATTCTTGATTGAAAATGATAGCACACTGTACAGGACATTTTGGACTGAAGGTCTTAATGTTCATGTGCTTTATTACCAAAGTAACTTTCTAGATAACCTATAAATTAAGGAGTGCTCTGTGTTCGATTGTCTGAGGCTTTTAATTTAATAATGAAAATAAGAAACCAGTATTTTATCAGAGATGGTAAGAACTCTCACAGAGCATAYTGTGAAATTTTCATTAGTATATTAAATACATGACCCAGTTCGCRTTGCCTCTGCACAGCTCTACATTATGGTATGTGGCTACAGCCGTTATTTTTTTATGAATGTCCTTCAGTAAATGAAACAGGAAGGTAGATTGGTATAATTGTAGCAGCTACCACTGAGGGCTACTTTCCTCATGATAATGACCCAACCTTTTCGTGTTCCTTTCCTGGGGTAGGAGCATTAAAAAGACAGTGGCAAGGCAACCCCAGGCACTGATTCTTGATTCCTTGACCCTTGCCAATCAAGATAAAGTYCTGGGAACAATAGAAAGTCACTGGTAAGATGTCACTGGAGCAGTGCTTCTAGTATGCTGCRTATACCCCCTTCAGCTGATCCAAACGATGCTGTAGGGTATCGTACACAGCTGTGTGGGGAGTGCGTGGCACTGAGCCAGACGGCTAGGATAAAACATGAGGGATGTTGATAGGTGTGCCCTTGGTTGTTCAGTCCCGTGATATTTTGCATTGTGTCGAYAGACATGAGTTTGAAATTCATTCTTTGCAAGTATGCCCTTGCCTTATAATGAGGGTTATAATATTGCAGCGACCTGTGTGTATGGATGCAGCATTATCTCAAAACGGGACTGCTGCTAATGAAATTTATTGTGGTATTTGCACTGTGTGTTTTGGAGTGGCTGTGTGTCTCTGGCAGCCACAATGTAGATTGTGGGTCCCGCATTTCATACAGAAATTCCAGAAYGTGGGCAGGATGGTAAGAGGCAGGAGGGTGTGCAGCAGAATTGGCAAAGGTTGGTAATCTGGCGTGGCAGAATCTTGTAAAAGGATGTTTGTAAGCTCCAGTTTTTTGGTTCCTAGTGAGCTTCCAACACAGGAAGAAGCAAGAYACTGCTGACCAACATCTACCAGTTTGAAATAAATTGTTACCAGAATTCTTATCCCTTTCTGTCTTGAGTAAGAAAAATACCATCTGGCTGACTGCCTTTAAAGGTAGCCTGTTTTCCTGTGCTGTACTTGAGCCAGTAGAATATTCAAGGTGCTGTCACAGAGTATCATGGAGCTTTCACAAGTTTGATTTTGGTGGGATGCCTGAGACTTTGGATTGCCTTTTTCCTTCTGAAATACTTTGAATCCATCTATTTGCAGCGTATGTTTATAACTACCATTTCCTTGTAGGATTTTGAAGAAGCCAGGATATAAGGGATATGTGTGGTGGGATATATGTGTTTCCATGTGCAGCCAGTTACACAGTTCAGGTGACCTCTTTCACCCTTTTGGGGATATGGTGGCATGCACTTTTGTGGATTCCAGTTTATAATGCAGATCAGTTATCTCTAGAATTTTGAAGTTAAGGATCGTTTACTGATTTAATGAATGTAAATGAACAAATATATAAAGCTGCTCTTGTCATCTGTAACTTCTGGATTTTGTAAAACCTTCTATTGTAGTTGTTTGCTGGCAACATTTATTGTGTACACAAATATATATATATATATAAGGTTACTGGAATGCCTACATATATTCCAAATATTTGCATTATTTAATGTAATTGAGACACTACATTATTTTTCACACTTTCGTAACTTTTTAAAAAGATAATTATTTAAACGGTTGAAATACTTTGGACTAGGGGTGTACAAATGGCAAGTAGTTCGAGAAAATCAGAGTTGTCTGTTTCTTTTCTTTTTTGTGCCTTATTTTATTTATGTAGTTTAGAAGTGACTTAGTATCTTCATTAAGTGCTTTTGGATACACTTGTGTCGGATGCTTGAACTTCAATAATTATATATGAAGCCTGGCTTAATCAGGACTTGGTGACCAATTAGTGAAGTCCCACTAATGTTTAAGCTCCTTTTCTCATTATACACTCACTATTGGCACTGTATATAAAGGATAAACTAAGTGCCCCTGATGTGCTGTTAATTAGATTTGTCAGGACTCCCAGTTGCACTGTCTGCCAAACATAAGTGTTGTCACTTACTGTATCAGTAATGAATTGACTTAAGAGCTTTTGTAGATATTTAGAGGGCCTTAGTTTTGAATACTTAAATCTGTTGCAATTATAATTGTAGTTACAGCTATAGCTCTGCTTCCTGTACTGCAAGAATATCCACAAACGAGATAAGGGCTTTCTTGAATTTCTGAAAATCAAGCTGGATTTTGTGCTTTAACTGATTTAAAATCCTTGTAGGCAGTATGTGGTCTTCTGAGTTCTGCAGAAACAGTGGCACTATAGGATTTGTTTTCAGTCCAATCCAGAAGTAAATACACTTCCTCATATTCCCAAATAAAATTGGTGCCTAAAGCCGAAAAATTCTTCAGTCTCTCTCCAAAAMCAGGAAAGTAAACTTCAGTTGAAAGCAATTCCATTGAATTATTTCGGTCAACAATAATACCTTTTTCATTTATTTTTCTGACACTTTTATACCTCTTTAAAATAACTTAATCTTGAAATACACCTTTGTTTCAGAACAGAGTTATCTAGGTTATTTATTCTGAAAGTCTGTTTTCTGAGACTTATGTTCACTTAAAAAATTTTTGCTAACCCTTATTTTCCGAAGACTTGGACTAAAATGGACTTGTACTGCAGTATGTTTGATTGATTGGTTTTTTCCCTTTTAGCCAGTATGGAACCATTTCATCTTTCGTTGATCTGTCTGCTAGCACACCTTCAAGCATTAATGCCACTTTTGCGATCCTGTTCATTTTAACTGGTTGAAATCGTGATTTCAGACTCTCTTTTCTCCTTTCCGGTCCCCAAATCTTTCTTTCCCAGTCTTTGTCTTCCTCTTAATCAGGWTTGGTTGCATATACCTTTAGTGAGTTCTCTTGAATGTGAGCTGTAGCAGGTAGTATGCCAGCACGGTGTTCTGTGCATCTCAGTAGTCTGCAGAACAAGTATTTTAAAATATTGCATAATAATGTCGTCTTTATGCAATACCACGCTATCCGTTAGGCATTGTGCAATCAGGTTGCTTGCTTAAGAAATCATCAGATGATGTGATATAAATGGACTATTCTGTGACTGATACATCAAAAAAAATTATGGAAATGCTTATTTTTAAAAGATAATTGGCTGGAATCATTTATAAAGTTGAAGAGAAAGCTGAATTAGTCTTCTGAATGCTTTTGGTGTTTTGGCTTATTAAATTTTCAGATTCAGGATAATAACACTGTTTTAAAGTAGCTTGTCTTTGGTATTAATTTACTGCTGGGTAGAAGATAGTGAACTTGAACACTTGGTATATCGTGTATAATCTAAATAAGGCTGTATAAACCAATTCTTCTGTGTAGGACTAGTAATATAAACAAACCTATGTTCTYCCTTTAATAATGAACCAGTGAGCTGTAGGCCATCCTTTTCATGACTAAAATGAACATTGCAGAGGACCGATCTGCTGATGTGCAGTAATTACAGAGTGGATACATCTTAAAATATATCATCATTAATGAACTGTTAGCTTCATTTTACTTGGCAACTGAGTAAAGCAAAATAAGTTCTAAAGTATGGCTCCAGTCCATTGTTGAAAGTACAGAAGTAATGCTCGCTGAGGTTTTTGAGTTACTTCTTCCCACCTTTCTCCCTTTGGTTTGCTTCTGAGGGTTTGTTCTTTTCTCCTACATAATCACTGTAACTGAACTGTGTTCTGAGCTCAGTAATATTTATTTTTAAACCTGTCTAGAATGGGAGGAGCTGCAGTTAGAGCAGTTATGTTTGGTGGTCCAGGCTGGATAGAGTTGTTTAGTGAAGTGTATTAAGAAGCCACTGGTTGTTATTCTTGGATGCTTTCTCTGAGCGCATTGTAGCAAGAAGTATTGGCTGGCGATTAGGCTTTTACTTTTAGTCTTCGCAAAGTCTCATGTTGGAAAAAGTGGAGCTTTTTCATTGAAAAGAGTGGGGCAGGATGGGTRGGGAGGAAGAGGTTCTGGCAACAGATGTGTGATCAATTGCCTGCATACCTCCCTCAAACTGAAATTTTGGGGTGAATTGTTGAGGAATTTTGCCCTTTAAGGGCAAAACCTCAGGAAAAAGCCTCCTGTTGTCCTGCTYGGTGTTGCACAGTATACCTTGTTCCTTCAGTCTGAACTTCAGACAGGTTATATGTGATCTAAGCCTGAGGCAGGGTGAAGAGCGTGTGTGGAGCCGGTCATTTCTCAATCACAAGTGCTGGGCAGCTTTCAAGTGTTCTTAGTTTGACAGAGAAGTGACTTCATATGTTCTGAGTGTATGCACTTATGAAGTTGAGAAATCCGTGGCAAGTGAGCAAACACTGGATAAAATTTTGAAAAAGAAAACGAGCCGCTTGCTGTGTTTGGGTCTGAGCAGACTAGATTCACTTCAGATTGGATATATCCACTTTTAGGGCTCTCTTGCTTCTGACTTACAGTGTAGGCAGTCCTCTTTTTCACACAGTCAGTCATAGCAGACATTGTATTTATGTTACGTTTTCTCTCTGAAAAATCAGTAAACATAAAAATTACCTGTAATCAGACTGCATTTAGTCTCTCTAGACTTTACCCTGATAATAAAGCTAAGACTGACTAATTACTAAGGGGTAGACATTTTTTCCAGGTGCCCAGCAAAGAGCTCATCTCTTCGAGTATTGACAAACTAATCTTCTTTACCAATAACATGCTTCATACTGCCATCTACTGACATCACGTTTTGTCATTGCAGCAGGGGATCAAATCATGGCTTGCCTCTGTGGTAAAACATGTGGTACAAACGGCTTTGTTATAATTATACCTCTGCAGATTTGCCATTATAATGCTTGGATGTGGATACCATTCTTCACGATTTAAAGTACTACTTTTGGATTAGCTTATGTCCATTACGAAGRGTTCACATTACGTAGGAAAAAGGCACTCTAAATCCTGAAACTAAGTTTGTGTAGAATTACTTCAGTCAGTATTTTGGTCAGGGTTCATCTGTGCACGGAATTGCAGATGAAGTATTACTCTGATCTCAAATCGCTTGGGTGGCAATGCCTTTTGATCCTTGGTGATCTGTAAGGAAAAAACCAATCATTCCTCATGCATCATTGGATTTAGCAATGTCTATGTGAATGTCTTCTGTGTGTGACTTTCAAGATATTTTCTTCGTACATGAGTAGACTTCCCCCTTTTCTCTCCACCCTTTCTGCTTGGCTTGTTGTTCAAGTTTTGTGTGGATTTCTGAGAAGCCGTTCAGATTTGGACTAAAAACCAGTTTTCTTAAGGTATATTGTGTAATGATTGCCATCTTTAAGTTCAGCAATACATTATTAGATACCAGAATATTTGGGAAACTTGAAACTTGCATGGAGAACAATTGCCTTCCCCTGATTTTCTTCTTTTATCAGTCTGAATGTCATGGTGACAATTCTTCTGATGGAATTTCCTCGCTGGTGGGGGAGGGCATTCCATGAGAAGTGGGAGCCACCACCTTGTAGGTAGCTATGTGAATCATTCAAGGACTTCCAAAATATGGTCTCATGATTCATGACATGACACAGGAGAGTGAGAGACTAATGCTAATGGCCACTCTTGACTGCAGTCATGACAAGACTGTTGGGAGAAGAATCTTAGAAGGACAAGATGGTAATTCAGGGGTGGATTGAATTTCCCACCAGAGAAGGGAATTTTCTGTCGTCTTTGAGGAAAGCAAGCTGCAAAAATTAATTTGAGGGATCTTATCTCTTTTTAATCTCTTCATGTTACCAGCTATTAAAGACATGGGGAACTGCAAGTGTTTTTTTGGATTATGATATCAGTACATTTAATTATATAATTTCCATCTGTTGATTGGAAAGCTGATGGAGAAGATCTGAAGGAAGAACATTAAAATATCTTCCTTTTTTTTTCCTTGTTGAAGGATCCAACAGTCTAATTTATGGTATTGGATGTCTAATGTACGGAATTATCTTTTTACTAGTCTTCAGACTATGTAGAAACATGTCTGTGTGCACACACGATGTTCCTTAAATCACATTTGTGATCTGATGTTTTGAAGAACAGTTCCCTAGCACGGGGACATATAGTGAAATTATTTACTGTCCCACCCAATTCCCAGAAAAAGATTTAATTTAGGAAGGAGCGGAAATGTTGCCTGAAGAGTTTCAGATCCTGTCTACTTTGGATACAGCCATGAGGCAGATGTGACATTTAACCAAATAAGATAAAAAGCAGTGTAATGTAGTCACTCTAGATGTTTCAGGAAGCTGTCTACTATTACGTGCTTCTAGTTTCTTAAAAAGAAATATACCCAATACTCTTCTTAAATAATCCCTTAACGTAAAAATTGACTCCAGCAGTGGTCAAAAGTGGAACAGTTTAGGGAAGACTCTAAGGTCATGCCAAGAATACAGTTATTTTTCTGTACACTCCGTCAGCTTCCTGCTGGTTTTGGCAACACAACTTGACATATTTTTGTGTTTAACAACTGTTGATGAATTTTTCTTTTGTGAGTTTAATTGAGTTTGAACCCACACAGAATTTCAGCATGCACAAATACTTGTTGGTAATTAATACCATAGCCTATCTGTGCAATGGGTGGAAAAAAGTCTGGGGGTTTTGTTTTAATTTTTTCATTCATTCGTGTAGTGTTAGGTCTTCTACTTCCTGTATGAAGGAGAGAATGTAACTATCAATATCCTTTTTTGTCTCAATCCTTTTGATTTTAGCACACATTGGCTCTCCCTGTTCAGTTAATCTCCTTCACAATGAAGACTCCATATGTATGTAGCTGTTCTTTGTATGGAAACGATTCCATATTTCTTACCTTTCTTGTTACATCCTTGTGCATCTCTTATTTCTACTGTCAGTGCTTTAGGTTGAAGAGATTCAGAACGGCACCTGGTTTTATATGAACACTTCATGGTTTTCTGGGCTGTTGCAATGGTATCTTCTGTTTGTTCCGCATCCCTTTCTGGATTCTGAACATTGTTGTGGTTTTTGTTTGGGATTTTTTTGTTATTTCTGAACTGATGTATCTCTGTAGAAATGTTTACTATAGATTCCAGAACTTCTTTCCTGGATGGTAATATCTTGCTCAAAGTCAGAATCCCTGAGAAAGAATTACATTMTTTTTTTCCTCCTGCACTTTTTCTGTATGTTTATCTATATTGAATTTRATTTGTGRGKTTTTTTTTTCYTCATCCAGTCAGTAACTTATGAAGTTGTACTGCAAGTCTTTGCCTTGAGTTCTGGTTTTCATATTTTTTCAGTATCATAGTAGTAGCAGAATTTGTCATTGTGCTGTTCGCCCTCTTCTTCAAATTCTCATTATTTAGCCKTAATAATTGTGATGTTTCTTTTAAATGCAAAGTTGAGTCAAGGACTGTATCTCAATACTGTGAAGAAATCAAAGGAGGCTAAGTGATCTCAGGAGAGGTACTTAAGTAGCTGTAGTGTTTGTGTAAATGAGAGAACTAAAAGAACTAATTAAAATAAGCCGGAGCAATATATAAACTACCCGCACAGACCTGTTTAATATAGTTTCATCCAAACCTGTAGGGTCTTCATTGTATTAATCATAAAAATCAATAGAGAAATAAATATCTTACTGATGGAAGTTACCATAGAAAAAGCTATGCTAAATGAAGGAATTAAATATTGTAAAACAGTTGATTGAGAAATTCTACTAGCCAGTTGGTTTAATTATCCATTTCCCCACCCTGTGCATCACATTTTGATTTTATTATAGGACATAACACTAATACTGTTAATAGGACTAAATCTCTCTTCTTCTGTTRTAGTGAATGCTTTCTTAATATGTAATAATGTGTGCAATATAGCAGGATTTTCTGTTGTACTTCATTCTTCTTAAGGCCACTATTCTTGGAAAAATGTGAATGTTCACAATCATGTCACACATGCACTGGTAATTTCGGCTGTATTCTCATTTTCCCTTTATGTAGCATTTATGATCTTTGAAGATTCATTTTGGATGTAAATGACTAGTTCAAGAGTATAAAAAGAAAAATCTATTTAATGTTCCAAATTTGAATGACTGTTTTGTGCAAGTGGAGATGATTTACTTTGAGTTGAAAAATAAACTAGTCAATCCTTCTACAATATACTGTCATAACAGACATCTGGGAATAGGAGTGTTAGTTCGGTGATTTTTTTGTTTTGTTCAAGTTGAAAACTGTAAGCCACTGTTTTGAGACTGGACTGACTTTGTTTTATGGCATATTTTTTGTGAAAGTTCCTTTGATTATATATTTATTTTTAAGAACAGCTTCATCTGCTGCAGCTTTGTCATTTGTGTGGTATTACAGAAAAATCCAACTCTCCTGGAGAAGAGATGAACCAATAAACTCTTTACCAAACATCCATACTTATTTTAGAATCTATTTCTGGTACAGTGCAATCAACAGCAACAAAAAATTAAAAATAGCATTGCTTTATTTTAGACTGTTGTAATACCTTTCTGCTTTCCGACTATGCTTTTTATTACTTACGCGCTTGTATGACCTGTCTACTACTTGGAGGTGTGCTTTTCTTTTTTCYGCTCCCTATTTTGTTGTGGATTGCTTTAATAAAGCTGAGCATATGATTTCCTTGATGCAAAACTCAAGAGATTAAACTAAGAATACTTGGCTTCCACCACCTTTGGAGCCAGGGGGATATTGTTCTTTCTTCACTGTTACAAGCGGTTTTGAGATACAGTTGTTTCACACTTTAAAAATTTCAGGGTTCTTTTAATAAGAAGGTTAAACATTACTCTTTAAATGACGAAATTTATAATTTGAAGAAATAATCTGGACCAAAGTATTTTTAAAATAATGATGTTTTCTATAAATGTTAATAAACAATTAGAATCACAACTGAAAGGCAATGTTACAGTAATTTCACTTGCCTTTGCACTTTGCAGATGCATACTTTACTGAATTTCCACTACTTTGTTTTGAAAAGTACTAAGCTGACTTTATTAATGTGATTTTACTGTTAAGCTTTTAAATATTATTACTTTTTATAAAGGTCTTTATAAAAGGCAGTCAAATGAATTTTTACATACTGCATTGGTACCATATTAAAGTGAATAAATAGATCAAAGCAGTTTATAGCAAAAAGTACACTGGAAATGTAAACATCTATTAAGCAAGAAAAAGATGTGGTTAGTAACGCACACAAAACAACTAGAAGATCAGAGAGAATCAACCTTATTTATTAAACAGCGAGATGGCACTGCAAAATAGTAAGATCAATGTCATTCTGCCAAAAGCAAGCAGGTCGCCAGCTGAACTCATCTCTTCTACTGTTCCCGAATCTGTAAGATAATTTTTCATTGTAGTTAAAAACCTTGAGAAACTTGTTTTTGGGGGCAGTTAATAGCATATATGTGATTTAATACGCAGGTAGCTACTTGTAGGGTTTTCAGACACGTTTAGGCACCTACTTCATGTTTATTTCAGTTGGTGTTGGGCATTATTTGTTTCTTTAAGATCCTGCTTGCTGTCTCTTAATATTTTTTTTTTTTAATTTTTAATTGCTTTTAAAATCTAGCTCCAAAGTTAGTTGGTGATGTAAGTCCTGTGTTCAGAAGTGTGTAAAGAATATTAAATCCAACTGAGGGTTTGTGAGCTTCAGTATTTTAAATGCCTGAGTGTTTTTTGAAAAAGGACTTCAGCTTYTTTGGAAAGTTTTATATGAAAGCTTTAATTTTGTCACTTATTCCTGTTAGCTTTCTTTCACAGTCAGCTTCTCAAGCAATTTCTGTTAAATGCAGAAGGCTTTTCCAACTGTTTTTAAGAATGGCAATAGAAATACATATTTGTTAAAATTTTTAGTTATGGATAGAATTATTTAACTTTGCATTCACATGGTTGTGTGTGTGCATATGTGCACATAATCTCAAAATATAATTTTTATGCACRTAGTTTCTGTCAGCATGCTAGAGAATAGTTCATGAGCAAAAAACCCTCAGCTGACACACTGCTCTTCCTGGCTTTCTTTGTTTTGAAACAATTCTGGAGCATCTGTCATTGTTTCACACAATTTCCTGTAAAGCTGCCTGTGGCAGTTGCACTCATTCTTTATTACCCAAGGGCTTTGCTAGCTATAAAATAATGTATCTGACTACCTAATAGCCTAATATTCAGCCTTCCCTGGAGAAGTGGGAGTGGAAAGCTGGTTTTACTTTCTTTTTTTTGCTGACCATGCAAACCTGACCCTATCTGAGAAGCTTTTATCTGTATTGTCAATGAAGTAGAAGGGATTTCCTATGATAATGGCTTTTCTAGCTACTAGATGGCCCCTTCTATGTACCAAAGAATGGCACTGATCAAATTATATTAAAGTTCTGCCTTAACACAGATGACACATCTGTATGTGATTATCTTTTTAACAACCCCTTGGGTTTTTTTGCTTTGTTTGTTTATTAGTTTAGAGGCCTCTTATACTGAAATAAACTGTAAAAAGGGTACAAAAATATGATGCCTACAGATGCCTAGACTCTGCTTGTTGGACCGTTACGGCATATGCACACACATTACATCTTCTGTACATATCTATAGTTAGATATGTGTTGCCGCTGTTCTATTTAACTAGATTTTTTGGTAAGGAAAATAATTTTCRGATATTTTTAGTGAAAAACTGAAATGCATATACAGAGCTGCTCTTCTATTTTGTAGTTGAATAAATCAATGTTTTTTCTATAGAAATTTTTCTATAAAAACCTAAAAGTAGTTAGAATTAATTTAAATATCCTAAGCCAAATGGTATTGCTTAAAGATCAAGATGTGGTAAACACTTTACTATTAGTTAATTTTGCATGCGAACAGTTCCATTGGGATTACTTACAAAACCTTATAAAGGTATGTTTGAAGAATTAAATTATGCGTATATACGTCAGTGCTGGAAAACCCCAACCATGGACCTACTGTACTAGTAGGCCCTGTAACTTGATGTTATTAAAAAAAACAACCACCAGACAAACCCCAAACACAACAAAAAACCTGTCCTAAAAAATTAAAAATCATAGAGCAAAGGAATACTTAACCACTGTTTAGTTATTTTTCTTTCAAATGAGTTACTTGCAAATAAAAAAATGTTCGTATAGRTTGGACTTACCATGAGGTAGGCCTGGTGAGTAAGGAAAAGTGAAATAACCTGAGAGTAATGGCCAGGAAACACGGCTTTGTGGGTGAATTTCTCACAGTGAGCATACACTCGATATACATCTGTATTGTAGAAGGCAAAAGTGCAGTGTGTTCTGAACTAGGGTAAATAATGAGATGAGAAATGCATTTTGAAWGTTTCAGTTACAACATCATGTAAAAAGTATTGTATATGATGCATGCTGGTTTTAATAGCACTCTGACTCCTTCRTCTGTAGTTTGATTACTTCAAGTTCTTATTTAAAAAACACTTGAGCTGCACATAATTTCAGAATATCACATTCCATTGAAGCCATTGTGACCACATGATTGTTTAAAGTTATGTCCTTACTTCCTTGTCTGGCTGAATTAGGATACAGTCTTCATTTGTACATTCCAAACTCTTGAGCAGCTTCAAAGAGATTCTTTTCCCAGCCAAATAGCCTGCCAGTGATATTTCAGCTTTCTGATCTGAATGTGGAATCGARATCTCCATTTTAAATTGAGCAACTTCTTTGGACCGTTTCCTGAAGTAGGTATTAGCTATGTTTGGAATATAAGATTGTGTGATACACTGTAAAGGCTTAACTAACATATAAGCTGTTACTTATAAGCATTCACTTCTGGACTTCCCACTTGCAAAGCAGTTCAGCGATCCTGAACGTGTATTAATAAAACCCCTCTCTAGGTACCAACGTATATAAAACCAGGAATTGTGTGTTCATGTTACATGTTCATGTTATACTATCTTATGCTAGATAYTTATTATTCAGATGTTCTTGTGATCAATTCATTAATCGTGTACCAGTCATGTACCTATACAATCTTAAAACTTTCCCAACGTGACATTAGGTTCCAAAGTACACTGTGTGTTTGGCTGTATTTACTCACAGAGTGAAGGGGGTTGGCTTCTTCCTCCCTCCTCCCTATATGACCTTTAGATTTTGTACAGGTGATTCTTTGATATTGGTAATATATGGGTGTGTATAGATCTCTGTATGTGTGTTTAGAAATATCATGATCTCCTCATCACAGTTGTGTTATTTCTTTTCTTCTAATTAAAATTTGATTTTGTGGGATTATTTTGTTGGCAGAATGCACACAATATAGCTTGCATTTCAAGAAGCATTTCAAAAATGTAGTCATATTTTTAGGAGCTTAATTTTAGATGTGAATTTTGTGGCCAGCTAACTTATAATTTAAGTCAATATTTAGATTTTTCTTGTTTGCCACTTGCTCTGACCTAGTCTTCAGAGTAGCTAGTAGCAGTTTAAGAATCTTAACAATATATTTTTGATTAAAATTTTGCCTTTCAACAGTAGTGTTATGAAAACATTTGCTAATGGTTGAAAAACGTTAGCTGAACTGTTCCACCCAGGTCATTTTAATATTGGGAGAGTGTTTGTTGTTGAAAGTAAGAAAGGAATGCAGGTAGCCTGATGCTTTTCCAAGGAGATAAATCATTCTAAGGCAGAGTTCATATTTTATATCTGCATCTTCAAAAGCAGGTATACTATAGTATTATCTTAYCATTTGTCAAAGTCCCATTGTGCTAGGCTAATCAATTAAAACACAGCAACCACCTTACCATYGAAGTCTAAAATGACACAAGAGGAAACAGCTGAAGCAATGTAAGAAAACTGTGGTACAGGATTGACCTCCATAATAGATGGCAATTTGACCACCTCCAAGCAGCAGCGTAACACTGGCTAGGACCATCTGTGTAATAATTTGCCCATAGGTGTTAAGCTGCCAACTGAAAGACTAATATAGGCAGGCAAAATTAACAACGATAAGGCAAAATTAACATGGACTTTTTTCTCCTTTGTAGCCTTTCTCCTCTCTAGCCTTTCCTAGCTCGCTCTTGGTATGTTTAACAGCTCACGCTATCTAGAAGCCAGCACTGTGAAATACTGCCATACTCAATAGCTGGAGCTGGTTGRTTCAGTTAGTGATGAAAAGATCTAGTGCTGGATTCTGGCAAGGTGTATTTGTTGCTAGAATTTTTTACCCCCTCTGTCAAGAGGAGCTTGCTACAGAAAACTCGCCTGAAAGAAAATAGCAGTCACAATTCTGTTCCGCTGCAGGGAAGAGCAACTTTCTTGTGGAGTGGGGCGGCAGGCTTTGCAACCCACCCCAGTGCCTTGAGTTAGAAATGGTACGTCTCACGGGAAGTTCTAGTATAGTCATCTTGGATTGCAGGAATTAGTGAAGTTTATATTCTCTTGKGGCTGGATTCAGCTTTTTTTAAATGTATGTCTGTTTTTACTTAAATTTTTCCTTTCCTTTATTCTGCTGAGAATCTACTTAAAATATTGAGATTGAAGGTGGAGTCTAACAAAAGAATTAGTCATTCCTCAGGTTTATACCATTTTTTACTGTTGGCTTAAAAAAATGAATGACCCTCCCCTGCAGTACAGGGTRGGAATGCATGAAGAGTAATCCTAAATCTTTTTCTAATGCTTTTATGTTGTTATCCTTTTTTAACCCAGGCCACTTAATTCCGTATGAGAAGGATTGGCTCTTATTTGTGTTACAGATAGGGAATACGAAGGTGTAGTACAAAGTTGTCTTAAATAGGCTAACAGAACTAAATGTAAGCCTTTTTTTCATCCTGCCCTCTGGAAGAAAAGGGTCAAATCACGTTAGTGTTTAAACCAAGCTAATACTGCTGCAGAGTAGTAACTCTTTCTAGGAGTCTAGAACTCACACACAGGCTTATGGCTTGTATGTGCCTCCATGGTGCCAGATTTGKTTTTTTCAGCTCAATGGTTGCAGTCTGTGCTTTTAGAAGGAAAGAAATCATAGAGAAATCTGTTTCTTCAAGTGACATAAATAATTCTCCTTATACCTAAACTCATCTATGTGTTACTCTTTGCGCATACAACGTTAATAGGATCAGATAATATCGAAGACTTGTGGTTTTTTTCATAATTATCTGTTTAACCTTGTGATTGAGGGTAGTGTATCTTCTCCATCTGTTACTAATTCAGCTGAAGTAAAACTAGTTTGTCTGTTTGGAGGCTGTTGGCTTAAATGCTGATGAATAACTGTGAGAAGCCATGAATAATGTAATTAACTGACTTTGTATCATTTTTAAAGGTAAAAATGGTTATTGATGCAGGTCACCAGTATGAATTCTAGGTCAAAAAATTTCAAAGCTATGTTAGTTCTGATAGATGTTTTGCAATCATTGTGTGAAGGAATTTTGTAGATGCTGTTTCAACTTCCATGTTCTGAAACTCATCACTGCACTTCACACTAATGAGCAGGCTGGGGAAAGAAGCCAAGAAATTAATGGACCATAGAAACTAAATTACCCTTTCAACCCTGAAGGAAGTCTTCCCTCGTACTCAACTCGTGAATTGATCCTAACACAAGGAAAACAGAACCTGCTAAAGCCATTTGACGGTAGTGTCTTGCCTTGGTATTAAATCTGCATAGTTTTTACAAAACCAGACTGTGTCTTGTTTCTAAATAATTTTCCTAGATTTAGATTTCTTTCAAACTTCCACATGKAATAAAATTTGGCATCTATCTGAAGTGATTTTTTTTTTTTTTTCCTCTGCTCCTTTGAATTCCCATGGCTGCTGCAAAATTGAAATCCTTTCTCGTTTATGAAGAGAGGCTTAGAAATGGAAATTCTAGGCCTAGCTTGAATCAGTACTGCACTACTTACCATCARCCTTTGTTATGTTATAAAATTGTGAGGAAAAGCATAGTTAACTACAAAGTTCTCGTGAGACACATGTTTTCAGGTACTTTAAGAATCTTGGTATTGTTTGCTTAAGAAAAAATAAAGCCGTATGGAATCCACTTTGTATTAGTTTCTTATGGTTTAATTCTTCGGCAACAATTGTAGTGTGTATACTGTACCCAACCAGGGCTGTATACTAGTTCCTACGTAGGCATCAGTAGTCAGCTACAATACTAGCTGTTACTTGCAGCGAGGCACTGTTGTTATAGTCACGGCCAATTTTCCCAGTGTTGGTCATTTCTTTAAACATTAAAATATGTCTTACTTCAGTAATTTTGTACTGCAAAAAGATGTTATCCACCTCCCGAAACCCAGACAGACACAGTATTTTACCGCCAGTTACGTGTTTGTTTTTTCACTTAGATGACCTTATTCTTAACAGTTCACATGTRCTCCATACGGTCGTTATATGTATACTTTTACAGACAAATTTTTTAAAAGATTAATATGGATGCCTTGTTTTCAGCAGTCACTATGAATGTGTAATGAAAAAGATGGATTTTCGATGCATGTACCTCACCATTCCCACCTCTGAATGTTGACTGTAGCGATCAACAAATAAGACTACTGAAAAATCTTTCTCAGAGTTTGTGAAGAAATGAACCACCAAACCTGTCTAATGCTGGTATAGCTTAAATTTGTAAGAATTACTGTGTTCAAATGGTTTAAAGCAGTTCTCGTGAAATCGTACTAGCAAATGGTAACTCTTTGGTCATACAGAGTAATCTCCAGTAGGGCTTTTGCCAGCATAGTTATGTCTGTGAGGAGTGGAGGGGATTGGAGCTTTCCTCTTTATGCCAGCAAATGTTTTGAAGTGTTGGCTRTGTTTCATTAGGATTTTTACACCTGAAAATCATCTCTAAGTGTTCATGCTCTTTCCAGCTTAAGATAAGTAATCGTATTTGTTCTCTTGGTGTTGTTTTGATTTGTTTGGKKTTTTTTTTCCAGGAAGAGATCAGTGAAATGGGTCAGGAGAACTGACTAGATGTCTGGAACAAGATGAGCTGTTTCTAATTCTCTTAACTCTTTTCAAGATATTCTTAGGAGTACCAGAAAGAACAGATTCCCTTTAAGCTTGGTGGAGGACTAGTTGTGTGATAGAAATAAGAAGAATATCATGTTCCATCACTATATTCTAAAACTTTCCTTGTAGAAGGGTATGTGCAACATTTAGTTGGCAGTTGCTAGCCATTACACAGCTGCCAACCTCTCAAACTTACGCAGTACTTCTACTGGGATAAAATGCAGGATTTTTGATACAGGTCTCACTTTGAAACTGACTGCTTGTGTGACAAAAATAATTTTTACATATGAATATGTAAATGTATTTTCACAAACATGTAATTTCATTTTTACCATTGAAATGTTTCTTCCTCTCAGCAGATACTTGTTGAAAGTTATATTTATGTAAAATACAAATGTGTAGCTTTTTACATAATGTTAGAAATTTCTGTATAATGCATACACACTGACAGAAACAAATTGTCTCATTACTGATACTTGTTGCAAGTTGCTGGCTGTCTAAACATAAAATGTTCACTACTGCTGTCACTTACATATTCTTGGCCAGTGTAACAAAAAACCTACACTTAGAACATTAATTTGACACTTAATTTTTACACAAGGACTGAGTAAAATTCTGTATTCCAGGGAAGCATTTATTTTTTCTCTGAAAGCCTAGCTTAACAGTGTCTTAAAGAGGGAAAAAATAATCTACAGAATACGTAAGAAATGTAGGGACTTTGATCCTTATAGACCATTGAAGTACCAAGMAAGTATGAAATCACTCATGCCTCTTGTTAATTTAGCTGGGGTTTTTTGTGTTGGGGATGGGGGAAGGGGACTTTCTCTTTTTTCTTTTTTTTTATGTTTGAGTGATTCCTATCAAATTGTGTTGCTGATGGTTGGAGCAGAATAACATTTAATAACTTAAAACTGCTGGACTGCTGCTTCTGGTGGTTTGGGCTTTGGTCAGGAGGTAAAAGATGTCGTATGATCTTTTGCTCCTCAAGATCATAAATGTTTTGCTCCTTGATTTGGCTTTTTGCTTTATTTGATTTCTCAATGGGCTTTATGAAGTTGCCTAATAAACTTCATTTCATTGGGAAACGTAGATGTAGTTGGGTTAAGTTGTATACTTAAGTTTAAGTGTTTGGGTTTGACCAAAAGTTACAATGAGATGAAAATATAAATCAATTTCCTTTCCCTGCTCCAGTCTTTTAATTGTATTGCTGTCCAGCATGCCCTTCAAGGCGCTCTTCATTCTCTCACTAAAGTGCCWATCCTCTGTTTTTGCAGAAATTGTTGAATTCATTCATTCATATATTCAGTATTTTCT
The DNA here is from genome assembly GCA_030449065.1 of Oceanodroma leucorhoa. Classification (NCBI taxonomy): domain Eukaryota; kingdom Metazoa; phylum Chordata; class Aves; order Procellariiformes; genus Oceanodroma; species Oceanodroma leucorhoa. The sequence continues at coordinate 2,300,502 of JASVER010000064.1, forward strand.
CTTTCATGGGTAGAAATTCGATTCTCATAGAATCCTGCTCTAATTAAGAGTGAACGTTAAGAGTCATTACATCGGTGCAACGCTCGGTGCCAGGCAAGTGCAGTGCCGTGGTGCGGGTGTGGGCAGGCGCCGGCCTGCCCGTGCTGCGCGGCGCGGGCTGAGGTCCCGCTGCCTGTCAGCTGCCCGGCTGCGCCGCGGGCACCGGCGGGGGCTGGCGCGAGTAGCGCTGGTTCCGTTTATTCCAGAAACTGGAACAGTGTACAAAATTGGATAAAACATTTTTGAGTTGTGTAGCAATATAGTACTAGCAAATACAGTTTTATTATGAATACCAATAAACACTGACCTCAAATTAAATCTTAACTGAATAAAATTCCAGAGATTTGCTTAATTTTGACAAATGCTGATGAGGAAACTGAGATTGTTGGTTTGTGGGTTTTTTTTTCCTTTGGCAAAACTTAAGTCTCCCTTAAGTACTAAGAGCACAGGCACGTGATAAGAGACGTACTTGTATTGTCAGCTCGTCAGTATAGGCAGCTAATACTGCAGTGGGAATGAAGTGGAAGCAAAATCTTGCGTGAAGTTGTTTATTGCTTGTCTGCATTCATATCTGCAGTGCTTGCCTTATCTTAAATAAATTCCTACACTGATGTCATTATTTTTGCCTTTGTGCAGTTAGACTAAATGAATGTAACTTTATGGATGTATATAAAGAATGATTTTTTTACATCTGCTTTTTGATTTTGTTTTTGAAGCAGACTGAGTCTAAGAAGAAACAAGAAAACATTTTCTTCAGTTTGGATATTTTGCTTAATCACTTACTGTAGTGTCTTAGCTTAATGAGCAATTTTAGAACCTTGTATTTGTTTTACCTTTTTCAGTCCTAAGTTGYAGTAATTGTGTGGAACGGTAGAATAATGGCATAGGCTGCTTTTTTTTTTTCTTTGCTGAAACAAGATCTATTGTTTATTAGAAAACATTTCTTAAGCCAGTTGTTCAGGTGCTTTCTTTAAACTATTTGGCCTCTAGCTTCTCTTAATCTGTAGYAGTGTTATTTTTCCTTATGTTTCCATTCTGTGGATGTATTACAGTGTATAGGAAGTTGCAAAGTACTAGTAGTTGGAAGTGGCAGTTCTCTGCTCTGTGTAGGTACGTGAAGAGTATTTCACTGCTAAATACTGATTTAGGGCATTCAAAAACTTTTATTTAAACTAACGATGGGCTTACTGGGGGTGATGTTATTTTAAGAGCAGTTTTCATTTCTGTTACTCCAATGTTGTTTAAAGTGTACAGAAAGGTAATTTCTTCAGTGACATAAGAGGTACGACAATGGGATTGTTTCTTTCATTTCCTCTGCCAAAGAGGAAGGTACTGTTACCAGGGATGTGCTTACTTTAGTCTGTTATTAGAGAGTAACAAAATAAGACATAAATGTATGAATGCTGTGTCTAACAAGCAGAGTTCTCAGCAGGAATGCAGCAGAATCTTTTATAGCTTCTGACGTGTTTTCCGTTTTCTGCTCTTGGACATGAAGTACCCATGTGATTTTCTTTGCAAATACATTACCAATAAACAGTAGACTTACTTTGAATCTACGTTGATAGTATTCATACCYAAAGTTGTTACCCAAAAACATGCCTACCAGTATTATCCTGTGATGAAAGACAGTAGATTTTTAATCACAAAATGCCACAGAAATTCATGAAGCTATAAAAATGCTAGTCTAATTGCAGAGGGCTTACAGCCCATTCCTGAAATACAGATAACACATAGGTATATCCCTACTCATCTGTCTGTGCACGTTTTGCAGCTGTCTATCAAATTGTGCATACTCGATATATACGTACATCGATTTGAAGACTTACGCTCCCCCACACTTCTGTATCTGCTGTGTGGCCTCATCTGGCATCTGTTGTTTTGCATAACTTTGCTGTTGTGTGGTCATACAGCTGCTTTACTGGCACACCAGAGACACGGGGAAGGTGGAGGAGGGGTTTTGCCTCACCTACCAGAAAGGRGTTACACCCCACAACCAACCACTTTGCCAGCCCTTGTTTCAGTAAGATGGAGGAGCTTGGAGTCATGGGGGGATGAAGTGAGGGAGACTAGAAAAGTCCATTTTCCATGAAGAGGAGAGAAGGTCCAATCTGAGATGAAGCAGCATTCAAAGTTTATTTTTCCCTATTTTGTACCCAGTATTATTGAGGTGGGGAGTAGGGAAAGAACATAGGAAGATGATCTTCATGAAGAGTAAATTGTATGTGWTTCTGACAGTGGGAAGAGTCTGCTGTGTTATGAAATGAAAATCTAATAATGATATTTTACATTTTAATCCAGAGACTAAAGGTATTTAGAGATATTTAAGCCTGATAGTGTCTATTTATGCTCTGCTTTTGTGTTTTTTTAAAAAAATAATTATTATTTTAGACATTTAAGATTGTGGGACCTCTGCACAATGTAAGTCTAACTTCTGCTCCATGTTTGACCGTGCAACTGAATGATTAGGTCTTTTTCTAGTCTTTTTTCTGTACAAGGGAATTCTACATTTCTCATATGCACAGAGAAATGTTAAGAAACATAGAATCTGTTGAATTTGTTCTGACAAGGTKAACAGTAAAGATGACAAGTGGGAAGAGAGGTTTGGGGCTTCAAGCAATACCACTCTACAAAGGTCTGCCAGGCCAGGCTTAGAGTCAAGGTCTCAAAAGAAAAACTCAACAACAACCCAACCCACCCCGCTCTCCAAAAAAAMCCCCAAGAAAACCCCCAAAAAAMCAAACACAACAGAACCGGACAAACAAAACTACCCACTGTCCACTATACTGCACTTTCCAAAATAAGTGGCTTGATTTTCTCTCACTAAAAAAAAGGTAGTAGTATATTTTACAAGCTTAATATTTTCCTTTCTTCTGTGTCTTCTTAACTTGGTAGCCTATTTTACAGTTCATACCTTCTGCCTGCTCAAAAAAGTCAAATCCATTCAGAATTTTGTTCTCAGCTGGACTACTAAGAGAATCTTCTCTTTCTGATTAATTCCTTTTAAAAAAAAAATAATCAGTGCTAAGAAAATACTGTCTCCTTTGAGACTGATGTTTGTAGTGCTTTTAAGCATTCTTGTTGTTTTTTGGCCATTTTGAAGTTTGCTGTTCTGTCAAATTTGCTGTTTCTTCCCAATAATTTTTTTTGAAGGAAAATAAAGCCACCTCTTTATGAAGTAAGTACTATTATTATTAATGTATTGGTAAAACTAAAACATCAAAGGAGTCTTTTAATTGTCTTTTAATTGTGTACAGAAGACAAATACCTGCAGCCTGATTCTCAAAAACACCTAGCATAAGAATTTCCAAAAATTTTAGCCTCAGTAAAAATGCCCACTGTCCTAATACAAATAGTTTGTAAATCTGAAGGAAATTCCTTGAATCTGACTCAGAATCACTTATAGAAGATAATGACTCTCATGAGAATTTTTTCGGGTCATCCCTAATACATTTCCTTCATGTGTCAATCGTAAAATGACATGCTTTAAAATTAAAGCACRTATACAGATTTGTTATTTAATACCTGAGTCACTTTGTGAGGAAAACAAAAGACTAGACAGCTGGAGTTTGCTGAATATTTTCTACTTGACTAAATGTTCCTCAGAATTAGGTACCTATGTACTCAATATACTCTTGTGTACTTTTCATCTGTCATGAAAAAAATGGAAAAATAAAATAATTTATTTATCAAGAAATTCTAATTCAAAGCCTTTTCTACACATGGAGGATTTTAGATTTTCCCAGASTTGCACTGCATTTCACCCCAGTGAGGTCTTATCAGTAGTACTGCTTTCCAAGCTTTGGATTTTCTCAAAGGAACAGTAGACACCCTGCCTAAAAATAAATCCATCTGCACCCATTTTGCTCTTCATCTGGTAKAGGATGTGACTGCAAATACTAGCACATTCTCTGAAATTCAGTYGTGCTTATTGGGAGGGACGTGTAAGTCCATGGTAACAAAACAAAGGCACTTGGAGGGAGTAAAGGGCCTTTGTTTTAACCCTTGTGAAATAAGACTTGTTCTCATTCTCATTCTCTCTCTCTCGTAAGTATGTAGTTGTTTGGGTTGTGATACACTCCATTTCCAGTTAGTGATTGTGTAGAGTGACACTGAGACTGTAGCGGTTGCTATGGTAACAGGGTTTAAGTAGTAAAGATGCAGGTGTGGTGTCACTAGGGCAGCATTGCCTCTTTTCTCCCGCAAGTTGAGAATASAGTGAATTTACAGATATTTTGAAATAACATTGTGTGACTCCATTCTGTACCGATTTTGTGCAAACAATTACTTCTTACCTTTTAGACTTAAATTCTGGAATAAAATGCAAGTGTGGATTTAACCTTTTTGCCATTCTATTGATAAGGGCATTTCCATAGGCTAGTTCTGTCATTTCCGTGACAGTAAGGTCAAAAAAGTTTTTAAGGCAGAATAAAGGAACTCAGTGGTATCTTTTTGTGCGATGTATGTATTTCCATCTCTAAAAAATGGTATCTCTGATTCTCAAGACCTTCTGTAAAACCTGAAAACAGTCTCATTTTACAGTGGAATTTTTTAATAGGTCACTAAGCATCAACAAAGAAGGCTTGTGTTTTTCCGATAGTTAAATTAGGTGGATAGCCTGCGTACTGAGGAAATCATATGCCCTAAAGGAAAAAGTGAAATAATTTGCATGTTCTCTTCTCCTTTCATTCATTTGCAATATTAGTATTACCAACCTATTCCACACAAAAGACCACACATTATAACCTTCACTCTGACTTTCCTCTTTGCTCTTCTGCTCAYGTGTATTTACGTGTCCTTTTTTCTAGAATAGTTGAATGTATCTCCTGCAGTAGTGGATTGTGCTAAAACAAAGGAGCTTGATAAAGGTCTATGTGCAGACAGCTATTTAAGTGCTTGATGGAAGCCTGACATCTCTGTGGGAACAGTGTTAAGATTATGCAGCCTATTGTACTCGCATCTTCAAAAACCTTCTCGTGTTTCCTGATAGAAATCAGACTGGTGAACAATCCCACCATTTACCAGAATATTTTCAAAAAGAAGCGAGTCCCTCCTTCACAGGGCATGTAAACACAATATTGTGAAGACTCTGCCTGTCTTCAGATGCCAGGGGTGAAAAAAGAGCAGTTCGGTGTTACGGAGAAACTTCTATTTTCTGCCGTTAGCTCTTTTTCCTTTGGAGCAGAGGGATACCAGGATAGAACACATGCTSTAACTGCTGGGATGTGGTGGATCCAGACAGCTCAGGGTTGATAGATAGCTCTAGAGAGCAGACTGAGTACTGGGTGAGGCTGCACATTGCATAAAATAATTGTCCACACCACAGAAGGAAAGATGTGCCAATACAGAGACCAAAGCTTGAAGAGGCAACAGAGGCTCTTGCTGATGTTGTGCGAGAATTTCCTGGTAGAGATGATCTTTGACCATTCCTTTCAGTATCTTGGGTTATTTCCCATTGTCTGCTCTTYACAACAGCACTTGTTCTTTTCCACGGTAATAAAGGTGCTGGGAAGACTCTCAGGAGTGATTCCTGAACCGTTCCAGGAATTCTGAACTACCAACAAAAATATTCTCGGGCTGCCTTGCTYGTTCTGAGCTCTAGTGAAATAGCAAGTCACAATAGTATAAAACATAACATGTCGGCCACTGATTGGGGRTGTACATCTAAACAAACAACTTTGCATTAGACAAAGGTGTGCTTGGTTCTTTCAGAGGGGCAATGTGGATCAGTGGAAATTCATTCTTTGGGGGTGGAGATTTTTTTATCTGTCAAAATAGCTTATAAATAAACTGTGTGTGCTTTATTGCTGGTGAGGCATTGCTTAATATGACTTRCAAAAGTCAGAATCTTAAAAAACAAGAGTAGAGGAAATGGATGTACAACTCCTTTTGGTTCCATTTTATTAATTATGGTATGAGACATTTTCTATAGGCTAGACTGAAAAAACTTGGATCCTGAAGCTGCAGACTATACTGAGGGATATCAATGTGATTTCAGTCTAACTCATTTCCCTTCTCCCACGTTTACTGGTAACACCTGTGTTTTCTCTGTTTCTGGATTCTTTAGGAATAGGATGGTAATGGTAATAGCTGTAGCATGGACTTGAGTTTCAATGTTCAGAAATTTTGGCAGGCTGTCAAGTTACTGGGTGGGGGGAGGAGGAACCAGAATTGGGAAGTGGTTATTTATTTTTTCTTCACCCTATAATTCAGTCAAAATTTAACAGTGTTTAATTGAAAGCATGAAGAGAATGTTTCTGACCTTGAGGAAAATCCTGCCAAATCTCAGTGACCTGTTAGAAATAATGAAGTCTTAGGGGTTTTCAGAAAAGTTTCATGAACCCTGTGCTATCTAAACACTTCAGAGGTATGTGTAAGTATGGCTACTTTACCTTATAATAGCTTGCACGTACAGTTTATGGAGTTCAAGTTTTCCTTCATTTAGATTCTCTTTCAGTACTTCCATCTGGTGAGGCTAGTTTGAAGATCAGGGCAAACTGCATCTTTTTTCCCTGCATGCTACTTATATGTGGGTTTGTATTGTCCACTGAAGCTCAGAATTACATGTAKGTAGATCTCTGCACGCAATGCCTACACACATGCAAGAGTAGTGTGCTTTCTGCATGGTAATTAATAGACTAAGCCACCTCTTGGAGTAATTAATTTTGTTTCCATTTTTGGATGGTAGTCATTTTGAACAGCGTTGTTTCTCASTTGCAAACAAATATGTGCCATCACAATAGCTAGTATCACAGAACTAGAAGTTTCAACCGTTTCATTTCTCTACGTGGGTGAGAATTCAGTGCAAAATTGACGGTTGCAGCACATTCCTGCCTAAGGAATTGTTTGGACTGGCAGGGATCCTGAGTCAGCAGTATAGATGGCAATATAGGCCAAGACACAGGCACTGGSTTTAAAAGAGACTAAGCCTACTTAGGGTTTGCACAAAGTTCTCGTGTGTTTCAGAATGGAGGAATCAGTAACTGATTATCGCAGCYAAGGACTGAGGATGAAGAAATGATGCTGTTTTTCCTTTCTCTGGTGGTCATTTTGTTTCAGAGTGTCCCAGCGTGAATGGGTGCTGTTCTGTTTGGTTAAGCGTACTCTGCAGCAGTATTTGTAGTTTCATTCTTGCAGAGGCACATAATTGGTATGCCAGGCATTTATATRAAATGCTTCTCACCGCAGAAATGTTTTTGTGTGTGGTGGTGGGGTTTTTTCGTTTTAGCAGCAGTTTCAGATGGAAACGTGTTCTTAATTCAAGGGAAAAACTRAGGAGGAAATAGTTTATATTATAAGATTACTTGGTGGAACTGAAAAAAAGAAATCTTGCATTTAGTATGACAGAACAATTATTTTTCCTTCTCATGTGATTTTCTTGAATTGTGTTCTTGGAACATGCTTTCTTTAGTTTTCAGATAATTTGTTTATCATATGTTTATGTAAATGTTTAAAATACAACAAATCTTGGACTGATGTACGGAAATACTATTTTCCTTTAATTTCTATTCATTTGAGCTTATGTAGTTTCAGGAGGTGTTTTTAACTACAGTTTATTTGAAATGATTTTTCTTTTCAAACTTTTTGCTTGACTGAGCAGCTTATAGTAAAGGTGAGCTCCTTGACTCATTTTCAAATTTACCTTTTTGTTTAAATAAAGAAATCCCATGTTCATTCTGATACCCTTCAATGTGTTATTTTGTGGGAAAGTAAAATGTCCTATCCAGTTCTAATATTGGTGAGATTGTGAGTGGTTTTAATAGGCCAAAACCTCAATTCCCTTCCCCCCCCCCCAGATTGTGTTGCTGGAGTTTCCTGGTTTGGGATGATGCCCAATACCTCTGTTACCCATCTGAGTAATGATTTCCTTGGCTGAGAGATCCAGCTCTCCCTATCTTTRATATCAAATTATTTTCCTGTACCTCATACAGAAATGAAGTTACAGTCTTCGTAAAGTGAGATGAAGCGATACAGTGTGACTAAATTTGTTAAACTAGGTACCTGTGCTTGGCAAGAAGAAATGAAATCCTGATTACAGAAGAGTAATTCTAGAAGGAAGATGGTTATTACAGAACCTGAAATTTTGGGCTTTCAGGTCAAGAAATGAGAGGGTAAACAAGACGTTCTCTTCCAGAATTAGTTGAGGCCAATTTAGCATTAACTTACATATACAAAAGATAGAAGAGCAGAAGACTAAGGTGACATAGAGAAAAGCCTGTAGAGCTATATTGAGAGAACAGAGTAGGTAGATSAGGACTAGAAACTAACGAAAATGAAAATAATTATCTGGGACCTGCAGTTGTCATTTTAAAAAAAGAAAACATTCAGGGTATGATTGGGAGCTGGAGCACTAGAGAATAGAGAGTGAATATGGTTGACTGAATCGTGAGTCTTTATTTTTAATACTTCATATCCCTGCTAATACAGTTCTTTCTCTATTACTAAATGTGATTTGTGTGCCACCTRTTTCAACTGCATTCACTCTCCAGGGACATCAAATTGGAGTCAGCATGTAGAAGCTAAATTATTTGGAGAGGATTCAGTGATTGACTTAAATGTAAAGGGATTAATTGATCTCTAAACTAGTCAATTAAACTGTACTCTGAAAGTGGAAAGATCACAAATGCATGGCAATGAATAAATTAATGCATTTTTCATGGTTTTACTATTTTCTACATGTTACTTRATATTGTTTTGAATCATAAAATTTATTCCGTTAATTGTGGTTATACTGCATAATGGACACATGTGAAATAATTTTGTGCAACCATCCTCCTAAAGGACAGCTGGTAGCAGGCTTACGGCACGAATTGAAATGTATATTAGTAGCTATTTACATCTTTTGCAGTCTCTTTTACAGACAATATAGCAAAGGATAACAAATTTTCTCTGAAACCATACTGTAAAATGAACGGGGTTCAGATCTCTTAAATATTTGGGTCCATTCTGTGTAACTCATTAAACCTTGTGYTCTTTAATAGAAGTGTGAAGGACATCATATACTTAGTCCGTGGTACTTGAGCAAGTGTGCAATACAGAGAAATCTAGAGAGATTTAGATACTTTGCTTTGTGGTTTTGTTTTGGTTGGTTGGTTGGTTTTTTAATTCGGTCAAAGTATAGTTGTGGGTTTTTTCTTTTCGGGGACAAAAAAGGCATTCATTTTACAGTAATGCTGTCCTCCTGCCAAATTTAAGAGTTTACCTGCAAGTCCTAGGAATATTAAAGCTCTCCATCACGATTCATATCTCTTCRTGTTCTGTAATTTAAGTACTGACTTACTATCGTAGGTTTATAATCATGTAAAGATATCAGATTTGATTTGGGGGGAAATGAACATAGAGCGGATCAAGACTTCAGCACTTGCAAATCCTGTTTCCAGTTGTCATTTTTAAATTGATCTAAGATGGTCAGAAGTYACCTAGCTTACATGTTCTAAGAGCATGGCTGCTTCTTCACTGGAGAGCTCCCAATGCTGAAGCTTACCTGCCAGAAAAACTAGAAATTGGCATATACTGGAAAATGGGTACACAGGTTTAATACCTGATGACTTTGGATTTTTTTAAGGTTGTGTGAATCTATGACATAAAACTCATATGTTTTTACTTCTACTTTTCCCTTGAGGTGCCCATGGTAAGCAGCTGTTTGAAAGCACAAATCAAAACTGCATTAATAGTTTTAGATGTTGAGAATAATATCCTTCCTCTTTTTTCTGTGTTGAAGAAACTAAGTAACCACATTTCCCCCTGTTGATGTACTTGCTTCGTGAATGAAACTGATAAATGTAATTTCATCTTCAGTGAACTTAATGACAACAAAGTATGGGCTTATGTTCCTTCTCTCCCTCCCAGTTTGCCATATTTTTTCAAGAATATCCCTTCTGAATGGCCTTAATCTAATATAATGCTACTTTGGATAATAGCATTCAGCTTTCATGGGGGTGGAGGGAAGAAGGGTGCATTAACCTACATTACCAGACAGCAAAAATAAGCGTGCGTTCAGAGGCCTTGCTAAGAAGAGGAGTGGCATTTCCTATGCTGTGTTTGTGTTTTTATAACTTATACATCAAAAGTATGCTGTGTATTTGTGGTCTGGTATCTTAACTGTGGGGACAGAGCCTGCGTGCATGTCTGGAGAGCATCTCTGTGACTGAGGAAAAAAATAACTTAAATTGAGACACAGCAAATTAATTGTAGTGTCTATTAACTCGTGAATTACTATGGATTGATATTACCATGCCAGTGCTTCTTAAATCAGTCAAAAAGGAATGAAAAAGAAGACTGCATGCTTTTTAGAAAATTGGGTTCTATTATTATAAGAAACATTTGTCTGTTATGTTATGAGATCTCAGTTTTCATTATTTTTGAGCTCCATTTTTAGGATTTATGTAAAGTGATCTTACAATCCTTGCAGTTTTTGGACAAAATAATTTTAAAGCTGCACACAACCCCTCCCTGCATGTAAACACATGATGCAAGCAGGAGTATTTAAGTGGCAGTGTCTTACTATCTGCTTCACCTGCTTTCCTCATGCTGTCAGCAATCTGAGAATCAGCCTATGTTCATGTATTATTTCCCCTTATACTTTCTACCTTCTAGTTAGGGTTGTTGTAGAGCGGTTGACAGCTGGTTTTGTTCTCATATTATTTTTTTTTGTTTTGTAGGGCTCTCTAGCCTTGTTTGAACAGTACTGTGGTAGTTGTTTCAACTAGGTGTTCCCACACTGAGAAAATGTTTTGTCGGTTGCTGAAAAACTCAGAGCTATGTTATTTGTACAAAGAGRGCCACGTGTGTTGTATAAAGAAATAATGTGGTATTTCAGACTTCGCAGACATCATTATACAGTAGCCCTATAAAAATACATACATTAATGCTTATCTACTTTACAGTATTCTTTCAAGTTACAAGAGTATTGAGAGTAATCATTTCTTACAAACTGCTATTGAGATCAAAACCATTTGAAGGGAAAACAGATTATCAAACATCTTAAATTTTTAGCTTTCAGAGCTAATTGTGACGTAACCAAGACAGAACTTAGGTAATTTTTGATACTTTGTAATAAAATAAATTCTGTATTATCCCATGCTAATAGTCTTTTCAAAAAAGTGCAGTTTTGAATCTAGTAGAATACAGAGCAAGGATGTGGTGACAAACTTATTTGTGGCTTTGAGTGAATCTGTGCAACAAGGACACAGGAGAGAAAAGAATCRTCTAATGCAGTTACTAAGGGACTGATAATGACTTGTGGCTTTACTCCTAGAGTAGTATTAATTTATGAAAATGAAGCTCCTAATGTAAATGTGGTTTGATACTCTTACCTACCTGTGTGTTAAATATTCTTTTTGTTTATAAGCTGAACATGATTACATCACTAGCTTGACTTAATATACAACTAGTGCAATTAGGGAGTAATATTGAAAACTACACTAACTTAGTTTGAAAAAAGTTGTCTTATTTTCATCATCCAGACTCTACAGACTGACTTGTTCAGTACATGCCAGTGCCTGTCATGTATCTAATGCCAAACCTCTCAGCATTTCCCTTGCCCTTTCCCACTTTCTCCGGAGGGGTMGGAGGACCCTGCTTTCATGGCTAAGGTGTCCGGCAGAGTGTAGATGGCACGGCTGAATAGATGCCTGGTATTGGGCATTTCAGTAGCCCACCGATCGCCAGCGTGGAACAGCCGCTAATTCTAGAGCACCATGAGACAAGTATTAATGGAGAGGATGATCTTTTTACCCACTTCATGACTGCTGAAAGTATCTTTATGGRGGGTAAGGGGAAGCCTCCTTTTTCCAAAGCTTCAGCTATATGGGGGTCTGTGACCCACAGATGAATCGTCGCAACCGTGCCAACTAATGATTCTAATACAGCTCATTTTGGGAGATGAAGTAATTGATAGCTGTATTATCTGTGATAAAATTACCAAGGAAAGCTTAAATTTAAGGAGACCCAGGGTTTAAACTTTGCAGTACCGAGCTGTTAAGAAAAGATCAGTTTATGCCTTAGGCTGAAAAAATGGAATAGTTGGTTGGCGAACCTCCATCAGTGCTAGTCAGGCTTGTTCTTGAGTTTTACGTTATTAATATTCAAAAGGATTTTTTTCAGTCCTGATCTCTAGAGCACAACTGCTCATGACAGTTCTGAGGTGATTTTRTGCCTGTATGGTATTTAATAAAATGCTAAGACTAACAGCACAAAAAGAGGGCTTTTTCTGGCGATACCACATGTAACTTAAYGTGTAACTTATTCATGTGCTATGAATAAGTTATCTGTCACTTTGAATATATGTGCTTATCTGTCTGCATTCCTGTTTTAGAGAGTATTAAATCTTCTGTGGAAATGAATTTTCCAAAGGAGTCCATTTCAAACTGTGTGAAAACACAGTGATTCAGACAAGGAGAGAGAGATGTCAGAAGGGTGATAACAGCAGTGATTTTAGAAGTTTTATATGCAATTTTTTGCAGATGTTGGTATTTTGAGTATGCTAAAGCAAGAAAGATTGCATCCATTCTGACAATTTTCTAGTTAATTATAATTCATTTTGTAGTTACTACCAGCTGGTGCTATTGTTTTTAGAATAACTGGTAATACTGGTACAGATAAGAGCAAGTTCCTGATTTTTGTTAAGGACATATATCTGAGGAAGCTCAGAATTTCCAGTGAAAAATGTGTGTTTATTTCAGCACTAACCTGAATGTACCTTTAATAACCTTCATGCTTCTTTTTTTGGTATGCTTTTATATTTTATTGTAAAACCTATATCCTGTATTACAATAGAAATATGGTCACAACAACTTCTGTGTTTCCTAAATAGGGCAGGATCCAGTGTCTTATCACAATGAATTTATATTCATAATGAATATGACAAACTTRCAGAATCATTTTTTGTTACTGACATTTTAAATAATTCAAAGAGTTGTAGTTCTAAATCAGCACTATTCTGAAGTGTAACACAAATGTAAAAAAAAAAAGTAACGCATTCAGTAATCATTAGTGCCTCGAGCTATACGTTGTGGTATACTGCTGACTACATCACTTAGCTGCTGCTATAAGGGAAGAATGTTGGTTGTGATTTCATTGCAGCAATTTTTATTTCATAGATCCCTGAGACCTTTTTTTTTTGGTCAATTTTATCTGGTATTGATTAGATTTAGTAAAAACTGGATTTTATTAAAAAATCATAATTTGGCACATAAAATTTTTAAGTGATCTGAATTTCTGTTAGAGGGAAACTGTTTTTCTGTTTATCTAATCTTATCTGCAGACAGTATATTTTCTAACCTGAAGTGCCTTAAGTGCTCATAAGTTTTAAGTATTAGTAGGAAGATGCACATAATCGTCACCTATTTAGTAGTACTGTTTGGATTCCTGTAGTTTTATCTGCAGGTGGCATCCTGCTACAGAGATGAATCTTGTCCCATTTGCAGAGCAGGAACCATGTAAAGTTGTTTTGAATGGGTTGCGCTTCTAGTCATGAAGCGTTAACTAAAAAAACGTGCATTGCCATAGTCTGATTTTAACTGGTTAATTTTTATATTAGCAGATGTATTGACCAACCTTTTCGTGCCATCTGTCATTGTCCCATATTTCCGCATATACATGGTATGCGGATAAACGTTATCCTTGATCCAGGGGCTTTCAGCCTTCCTTCTTACTCCACGTTGCCTTTGGTATTAACTGGTAYGAAGAGCAGGATTTGTCCCTGGTTGTAGAGAAAAATATGTAGCAGTGGTCATGGCAGCCTGCTGCCTAATTTAATTATTCAGGGATGTTGTGTTATTTTGGATTATTTCTTTAGTAACCATCAACAGTCTAGGAATTACTTCAGTTCATCTTAAAGATAATGAGAAGCAAATTTTAGATCAGAACAGCRTATTTTGACAAGCCACTTTATATACACATGTGCAGCTAGTAATACATCAATAAATTTCCATGTTCAAAATGCAACACATTTAATATAGAAAAATAAGGTTTTTATTGTGAATATTTATGGGAGATTTTCACCTGTTATGGTGTAGTATTTCATTGAGGATCACAGGAATAAAACTGCTACTTCAGTTGTACATGAAGAAAATCTCACAATGCCAGTACGTTGGAGGAGCTACTTATACATTTTAAATAATCCATTAATAAAAAAACAAACTAARTATTAAACACTGCTTTAATGTATTGTAAAAATATGCTTATTTCTATATAGGTACAGGTTTCAGGGAAAGAAGGAGATGGCTATTACTGTAGAACATGTTCCTCCTTGCAGAAGTSATGTGGCAAAAGCTCGGTGGTCTTCTTTCCTAAAGTGAAAACTTCTCTCCTCCTAAGCCTGTGTGCTGCCGCAGTGTAATTTACTTACAGGGTGCAAGCCCTGTTATGTTGTTCTGTATATAGTCCAGTCCATCTTTATTAAGGTCATTAAAAAAAGCAAGCATGGAACTATCTTAACCTAAGACATTGTAAAGAGCCAGTGCAGAAAATGCAGAGCAGTTTGTACTGTGTTCATATTAAAGGTTACGTACGTTGTACRTGACCTTTCCTCCAGCAAAGACTTGAAGTAGGTCTTGTATGTAGAGAGACTACAATATAATTACTTCTCAAAATGTTAGCTAATGTGATGTGCAGCAGTTTCCCCTTGACTTCGTGGAGGTGTTCATGCTGCTGTTAGCCCTGTCATCCTGCAGACTGATGTATCCATTTGAAGTATAAACTCCRGTATCCCTCCAGGCTAGCAGGTCATCTTGTGCATACATTTATACAGAGAAAAGAAGAGGAGGTTGTTAGAGATGGGATCAGGGAGAGAATCTCCATACTGAGGCATATATTAGCCTTGGCAAGAGGTTTTGTTGGTGACAACCGAGGAAGTGTTGAGATAATAAGTCTGTAACAGAGAAAGTGTTTAGATAATGTTATCTAAATGCTTGCTGCATTGTGAAACTGTTATCTTAGTACTTTACTCCACCACTGGAAAAACACTGAAGGTAATTAATATTTATACCAAGTTTCTGTGCGCACATCTCATACATTTTAAAAAAAAAAAGTCCAACAGAACATGTGAGACAACATATTGACTTATAAAATACAATCATTAAAAGACCTGGGTAGTTCTGAGAACTAATGTTCTCTTCCCTCCACTTTTTTTTKGGGGGGGRGAAGGAGAGGAGGGAGAGAGAAAAAGATACAACAAAAGAAAGAGAAAAGGAGTAATTGCCAAAGCAATATGATTTAATCTGCAACTTGGTCTCCTGTATTCTTATTCTCTGCCATACAACAATTTGTGACTGTGTTTCTGTAACCGTTTCTGCCCAGACTGTTTTCCCTGTGTAACCAGGTTTCTCCCAGTATCAGTTATCCCTTGTTCATGAGACAACAGTGTGTGTCATGTGAAGAAAAGGTGTTTCAAGTTCTGTGACATAGTGAAATGGCTGCAACACATGGCTTCAGCTGGGTCTTCATTAGCCTTCAAACAAGCTCCTGCTGAAGGAACCGCTGCAGTTCGGTGCCACAACCCTCTCTCCGGCTCTAACACTCAGCATATGTTCAATGCAGCTGGGCAGCAAGTCTTCAATTACCAGTGGTTAATATAGGGAGTTATAGAGCATGAAACAGGCTCTGGGTTGCTGTTTCACATGTTTGAGTATGGGCCTGCATCTCTACGCACCTAGYGTAGAGAAACCAACTATGTGAGTTTCGTGCCTAGTACAGAAATGTGGTCAGCTTTGTGCTGCCTACCATTTGTTGGAAGGTKGTTGTATCCAGAAAACTGGAATTGTCTCATGTCTGGAAATGCTTTCTTTTTTGGTTTAGTTGTGGTTTCTGCAAAAACTGTTACTAATTATGCCATGTTTCTTGAATGTATATTGCAAACTACTGAAGTTGTACTTCTGAATAACTTTGTCTTATTTCAGCTTGGGCAACATTCGAAGTCCATCTGGTAGGCAGAGAGTATGTTACGGGTTACTTTCAAGCATGAGAAATGCCACATAAATATTTTGCCTCTCAGACTGTATCTACACTACTTATTAGACCAGACAGGTCATGATCTCAAGAACTGGCGTGCTATCATCCAGACTGCTTTACTGTTGCACGCTTCCTGCTTGGCTTTGAGCAGTGGCAGCTAGCACGCTTCCAAAGCAATGCCCAGGAGAGGTTCTGGGGGTAGCACAGCCAAGGGCCATTTCCAGTAAATCAGTGTGGACAATGCCTCCCTTTTGGGGCTGAAGAGGTTTTACCGTATGAACACGCCATTTCCCCTAAGGGCCAGAAAAAAGTGTCCTGGCCTTTTTTATTTGCTGCTATTGATGAAGGGTCAGTTCCAGGTCCTCTTTTGCTCTCYTGGTATATGTGAAGAAACTTTCTCTGCTAACACAGCTGCCTGGCAGGTCCCTGTGGTTCCTAAATTTGACCATCGTATGTCCTAGAGAAATGTACCGGAGAGCTGGGCACTGTGAGAGTGCATCATTTCTCTCATTTAAGGAGAATGCATAGGCCACTATGCATTGGAACAGAAGGTCTGACTTCTCTAAAATCAAAGCAGAGGGCCCTTCTTCTCTCTTCCCATTACATTCAGTCTGTGGTTGTTGTGGGAGGTTGTTCAAATTCAGACTTCTCTGAGGATATTTATTTCCAGATTATTTAAAAAGAGGTAATTTTCATACTATTAATTTACTCTCACCTGTTCAAGGGTGTTATTGACTGTAGGTGTGTCCAGGTGCTGCCATCTCCTGTCCAGACCACCACTGTGACCTGCTAATAACTGTCCTGTTGCTTTAGACAAATTTAAAGGGAATTATTTTATTATGCTCTCACTTACTCTTATGTTCCAGATCTGTGCAGAGCATTTTCGTGCCCTCTTTTTTATAGTCCACATCAAACAAGCGATTAGTCTCATTGGTATGACTGTCAATTTTCCTAATGCACGTAGCTTACTGCTGCCTCTTTTCTGAGATCAGACTTGATCTCAGAAGCTATTTTGGGCTAACTGTGAGTTGAGGGCTTTCAGATCCAACCCTAATTTTGGGGGGAATTAGAACAGCAATAAAATTTATTGGTCATAAAATATAATTAATTATACACAGTCAGTGGCTTTATGGACAATTGCTGCCKGGTGGCAGGGAAAGTGAGCTAAAGCTTGTCTGTAGAGAAATAAATATTTAAAAAATTATCATCCTTGAAATTGTTCTAAAAACAGGACAAATAAAGAATCCTCAAATTTTTACCACGTTCTTCTAAGTAACCTTTAGTGTCAGCATTGTCATCTGTTTCCCATTGCACTTTCTGGGTGCTTAAGTAGGTTGCAGTGTTTGGGCTGAAACCTAGTTTAGAAACCGTGCACTGCACAGCAGCAAGTGTTTTTCAAAATATAAAAGTGCTTTTCAGCGAATGATTTCAAATCATTAAAATAATAATGATATTCATACCATACAACTATTTTTGAAATATCCCTCTAATAAGGAAAAAAATTTGTGATGTTCTTTTAAGTTTTTTTGTAGCTTCTTCTTGGTGGTGCCCCCCCCCCCCCCCCAATTCCAAAGTAATTGTTATTGGCATTTTTTTATTATTATTTTCCTGAAGTAATTAATTTCCACATTTATCATCCAAAATTATGTATTTTGAAATCTGTTGTGAGGTACAGTTTGACTTTGTACGCAGATGTGCATTTAGTACATACWTTCAAAACTCAGTTATGAATTGCAATACCTTGGCATTTTTTTCATTGCAATTATTTGTAAGGAAATAATCTCTTTAAAGTTTGAAGGCAGACTAGCACAGTTTCCATTGGGTATTTATATAAACCTACTAACACATGGAAAAAATACGTAAATTCATCAGATGTTCTCCTTCCTCTGCCAATGTTTTGTAGTTTAAACACAGTCATGTTTTCATAATCCTCATCTGATTTTTATATGTAAGTAAATTTAACATAATGTTATTTTCTTTAAGTCGTTTATAGTGACTGAGGGATTGGCATTCATAAAGATTATGGGAGGTCCTAAATATTACATTGACAAGGTATTCRGCTACATTTTTAGGCATCTCAAAGGTTATTTAAGATAATGAAGATTCCAGAGGAAACATCTGAAAGACAGTTGTTGTCAGTTGCAGATGATTAGGTGCCAAATTGAAGGTTTGATTAATGTAAATATTTTTTTATTTGAAGATTTTTCTGTGTTATGGGGAAAAAAGATACTTGCAATACTTAGGAGAAGGACATAGATATTTTCTTTTGTTACAAAAGATTATATGGCATTACTATTTCTTTTTTGGGGCTTTTCCTTATCAATTTCCTTGCTTCTAAAAGGTAGGGATGTAAACATCAAGAACAGATTCAAAATAAAATTAAGGGAAATGGCACAGAATATTTGTCACTGTGTAATTGGGGAGTGATTTTTTTTTTGTTTTCTTTGTATTTCTATTAATAGAAGCCTTTTATTTAAACAATTATTTTAATTTTAGCACATAAGTCTCAGTGAATATAGTAGAAATATTCTTGAAAGTGTACGCTCAAGTGTTCTGCAGGCTCAAGACCACAGTGCTCAGCATTTTTCAGCCCTCGGCCTTAATGCAGCTATAGTTGGAAATAACATATATTCTATGTATGTTCTATATGTTCTATTTGGGAAGATGACATCCTAACTGAGGGAGCCATCAGTCACGCGCACAGGAAAGAAAGGTTTCTGAAAAGGTACCTGTAAAAAAGAGACAATTCCTGCGTGGTGTGACGAGACTACCGTTACAGATTTGCATTCTTTTAAAATGTTTCTRATTTTTATAAAATAGGATGAAAGGAATAGGTCTTTCTTAAGTTTGTGTTGAAATTTTCTGATGAAAAACTTCTGCAGCTACCACTGTCTCTGGTGGCACTGTTTGTATGCCTGAAAAAAACCAAGGGAAGGAAGAAATTAAAAACCTCAAACCCTAAATGGCAGGTAGCTGAATTAATCCCTCTGAAGTATATTTCGTACTAAGTTCATTGGTGCATGGCTAAGCATTTTCACTTTATACTACACCCAAGGCATAAATAATTTTAAATGCCCCCAACTATTTCTTTTGTAGTGTGTTAGATGCTTCAGTCTGATTCAGGTTTTTGATTTGGAACTTCTTCTAGGGAATACATGGCACGTTGTACTCCCCTGATAAGGATCAGGAATGTCTGGTGGCTTGCTCAGGGTGGTCACCTTGCTTTCACACTTTCACCTAAAGAGACTTTGCCCCTTCTTCCTTTCCTCTGGGTAGCAGTATAGGCTCAAAAACATGATTCTGAAGCTAGTGATGCTCCTTGTGTAATTCATTAATATGTGCAAAGTAAATGTATAATGCAGCTATTCAAAATTGGTAGTATTTTTATTATTGTACTTGTTCTGAACAGGTATAAATTGACAGCTCAAGGTATTCCAACAGACTTTGTAGAGTAGGGGAAATAGTTTGGAAGCCATTTCACATGCCTCTGGTGGTTTCTGATATTTTGAATGTCAGGGAGATAAGAAAGAGTAGAGAAATGAGTAAGTTTAAAAACCTGGAGAGATAGTAGAGTGGATTCTCAAAGCCTGCCAGCTTCAGTTTTTTAACTAGGTTGAAGTAAATTTAAATAAAATTTAAAAAAGAAATCAGTCTGAACATGGTGCTGAACGTTTTTAGAAACTCTAGTCTGATCTGCATTTTGTGTTTAGCTTTTTTATGGTGCCTTTGCTAACACGAAGAGTAGTAGGTCTGTTAAGGAAACTAGATGTTGATAAAACACTGTTGGAAGGCTCTAGTGAGGACCTGAACAATTTATGTATTTTAGAGCTTTGGTTTGAAGTATGTAGGTCTTGATGTACACTGTAGAGCTATAGCTAAATGGTTATTAAAACTAAAGCCTCGCTGCTCAGTCTGCTTCTGAAGGCTGACTGTTTTTAGCTTGGTAAGTTTTCTTCTACTTGAATTTTATTCGTAGTCCCGTCTCACATTTGTAGCGAGAGTGATTTTTGCAGCTTGGTATTTAAGGAATTGTGTGAAATGTACTAAAGACGGGAATGTCAGGAGGCTGGGATGTACATGCCTGAGTGGAATACATCACAGAGTCGCAGACGCTATTTTCTTGAAATAAAATTTATATTTGTTACTAAAGTAAACATTTTACTYAGAATCTGCCAGAAGCTTATTAGGAATGTAGGAAGTCCCCAGGCCTTGATCTTTATTATTTTTGGTCTTGAAAACTGAGCTTGTAGCAATGACTCTGGCACCAGAGGGAGCAGAACATTTATGCAACTGGTCCTTCTGCTGCAAAGCCCTGTAAGGCCTGGGGMGGGGAGCAGGGAAGAAAGCTGGATGCCGGACGTGTGCAGGCCGGCTGGAGGCTTGCTTGCTGGGCAGAGAGTGCTTCGTACCATGGGGACTTGTTAGCTGTGGCCTGGAGAAAAGAAATACTGGAGTGAATGAGATGTGTTGGTTCTCTTCCTATCGCTGAGCATGATTTACTTTGGATTCAGTGCTAGAAATGATCCGTCTTTCACTAATGAAGTATTTATTGCTGGTCATGAGTAGTGATAGTCATTACTATTATTCTTTAACCTGTCATATTTGCAGGAAAGTAAAATGGGCTAATACTGTATTTGTATATCTTTTTCCCTGTAATTAGTTGTATACACTTTTAGTCCCAGGTTATTTAATTTTCTGAACTTAATGATTAATTTTGGTGTTAGCTGATTCTCAGTTGAAAAAGTTAGTGGCATGCATTCCCTTCCCTGCAAAAACAAACTCGTCTTTTGTCTTTTAAACTCTGATTTTGTCTATTTCTCATTCTCACAGTGTTTATGGATAGTTGTGATTGTTGCATAAGATTGCACGTGATTTTTTCATGCCAGACCACTTTGCAAGAGACTTGAAAGAGTCCCTGTGTGGTCCCAGAAGGCTATTTTTGTCTTCAGTTCAATAGAAGATAAGCAAGACTTTAACAGTCAAACACTGTAGGAAGCTTGCGGAATGAGGAGGATTTCTGTGTAATATCCTAATGACAGGAGTTGAAAATGACTCCTTTACAAATAGCTTTGCTCTCTGCTTTAGGAAGGCTGACCTGCTGCATGCTGAACTCTTTGCAGAGATTGTCTCTGGTTGATCTTAGACCAATTTATCATCTTTTTTTATTTATTAAGACCTTTTTTATACTAAGGGCTATCATCCTGTGTAAGGAAACTAATGGGTTTTGATGAAATAATTGGGCTTTGCTTTTATTTTTGTATTTCTTGTATGTGCAGAAATYCGTTCAATTTTTTTTACGTGCGTTTATTATTTTTTTTTTTTGTCTTCTTGGGGTGAGATAGCTGGATAGAAATACCGGGAATTTGTGACCCATTTTGTCCCATGTCCTGTTTCCTCCATACCCACYATGTAAATTAATGATCAATTTACTTTTGCAACACTGATGATAGTGAAATTTCTTTCCCTTGTGAAAATGGAAATCTAATGAAACCTTTTATTTCATGGAATTAAATGATTGCTACAAAGTACTTCTGAATGCAGGATGATAGCACCAAGGAAGTTTAATTGTTATCTGTCATTTAAGTAACCTTTTCTCTCCAGATTTTTCTCAGCTGACCGTTCTCTTCAGAATTTTTGTGGTAGTATGTGAGGCTCACAGAAGAGTGGCTTGTACTACAGGATGAAAAGTTGTTCTAAAGGATGTGTAGAATCATTCAGAGATTTAGTGAGATTAAAACAGCTTCCTATTCTAGACCATCAGTGCCTCTGTTTAAAAGTAGCTGACAGTAGTAGAACAGTTGGTTGACTTCAGTACTAAAGTGAAATTGCTATAGTTGCCTGTGTTATTTCTTTTTGGTGAAGGTAGTTAAGAGCTGTCTTTAAAATACTGGTTACATTATGGCTGGCCCAGTGCCAAAGCCAACAGCTATAAAACTGTGTGCAGCTATTGTATTGGACAGAAAAATTACTGCGTAATTACTRCTTCAGCTCTGTGAATTTTTAGTTGATTAAAATGATGATAAAAAGCATGAAATGTGTTTTGTTTGCTTTTTCTTGTGGCTTTGTGGCAAGGAATATTTAAGCAAATAGTTATGATGGGAGGTCATTCTATGGGTAGAATAAAGTGGGAACATTTTAAATACCATTCATTTCAAATTAAGTTTAGTCGTCAGTGGCAAATCCATGGTTCATCTTAGAAGATTTTCAACTTTTTATAATATTCATGTGCTTTTATTTTCTTTAATGGAGGTTCTCCTGAGGTGTTAGACAAATATCTTTCCTATTCCTTTTTTATTGCTTTTCAGCCAGAACCCATTGCAGAGTGAATTTTGAAGAATTCCTTTTTCTTTCTGAAGACCGTTTTTTTTTATTACTTGAATTCTGGTTTAAATCCCATTTGTTTGTAATGATCTTATTAATTGAAACAAGTAGGAAAACAAATCCTTGAGATAGGTACCAACATTGTCAGATAGCTGTCTAGCGACAGGTCGKTCTGTCGTATATGGTTATCAGTCAATGAACCTGTACTCAGTAGCCACAAGTGACAAAACAGAAGCGTATAKATTTGGCCTCTAAGGCTATGGAATCACTACCTCCTATGAGTTCATTAACATGCTAATAAACCTGTTTCTCGTTTGTCTTCCTCTTCCTCCAGTGAACATTTGTCGTGTGCCTTCACRTTCTTTCTTCATGGGGAAAGCAATGTGTGCACAAGTGTGGAGATTGCTCAACACCAGCCAATCTACCTGATCAACGAAGAGCATATCCATATGGCCCAGTCCTCACCGTCACCGTTCCAAGGTAAGTGAGCTGGATTTGGAACTTTGTGCGCTTAACCTCACTTTTCTGTGGCAGGGACTTTGCTCCTGGTGATGTTATCTTCAGAGGTGAATAAAGTAAGGTTAAGTAACTCTTCAAATGGGTTAAATTTCTATTCAGGAAGTTGTGGACATAAGGGAAAATGTTGCTAGGATTTCAGCACTATTCCAGCCATAAATGGTATGGGAATTTTCCAGAGCTTTCCATTCATTAACATTGTTTTTAAAGGTACATGCATATAGTAAATAAAATAAAGAAATTAATCATTTTTGTTTGAAAAGACTTGTTATTTAAGAAAGTGAGTACACTGATTCGATTTTCTTACATGGTATCTAGGTCAGTGGGCCCAAATCTGTGTCTTCAATGCTATGTGAATACAAATACTAAGCTTATCTAATTCAGGAGTACTTTTCATTCATAGATTGTCAACTATTTTGTTTTGTTTTGTTTTTTAAAAAAAGGGTCTGTGTGTGTGAAAATGTATCAGAAACAGTGAAAAACTTGAAGTATCTGTCACTATTTATTTGCCGGTGTGAGAAATTAGGGTTTTAGAGAATTAAGTTAATGGCTTATTAAATTGATGATGCAATTGTGGTGCAATRCTCTACATCAAAAAATATTTAAGAGTATTTGTGTCATTGAGCAATACTGTCTTTACTACAGTTTGAAATTATAACTTTAAAGCAATTAAAGCAAGAAATCTCTGTAAAATTAAACATACAGTAAAGAAACACCCAGAGACTTATAAAATGAGCATTTATAGAGGCGTTAATTTATAGAAGCTTTATTGAAAAACATTTTGTTTCTAAATGTAARGTTTTGACAGAGGCTTGGACACTTAAATCATAGAAGGTTTTATTTCCGTGAGCTAAATTCATTACTCTCTCAAATCATATATGACTAAAAGCAAAATTGAGTCTGAATGGAAATACCTGTTGTTGAGCAACTAGATTGCCTTATTTGTCATGACTGTAGTCGTCTTCAGATGTTGTTATCTCTATCCTTTTTAATGCTGAGAAGTCTCTAGTACCATATGTTCCTGGTAAAAACCCTATTGTTGGATATCTATCCTCTATTACTTCCGTGTATGGTCATCCCTTTGCCATAGCGAGTGCTGTTTCAGTACACTTATGTTAGTTCATTGTGGAAATTATTAAACTAAACTGCAAAAAGGTCCATTTTTAGCTCAGTAAGGGTGGCTGATCCGGAAGCTAGTGCAGCGTAACGTAGCTTTAGATTCCCACCCTCACCTGATTTTGCAGTAGCTTTCCCCTGACGACAGACAGTTAAATCAGCATGCGAATGGAATAGTGACTCAAGCTAGAGAGGCAGAGACTGGCTGATACATAGTTGAAATATGCATACTGTAGGGACTGTTGTTTCTTACTTCACAGTTTTGGTGAGTCCTTATGGTTTAAATGGTACACTCACGGGCCAGTCATACAAGATGTCAGACCCAGCAACTCGTAAATTGATGGAGGAGTGGCAGTATTTTTACCCTATGGTGCTGAAGAAAAAAGAAGGCATGAAAGAGGAAGAAGAGTTGGGATATGACAACGATTTCCCYGTGGCAGTTGAAGTCATTGTTGGTAAGTTTCAGTATTTTGCCTGAAGGATGATTTTCCTCCACGTGATTTAAAAAAAAAAATCTAATTAATCAGAAACAGCCATTATAATTTTCCTATCTTCTCTTGTAGCTCTCTTGAYACTGGAACATCTGACTAGTTATCTTGCCTCAAGCTTCTGTATTCCCTGTATCCCACATACTATTATTCACAGTATCAAACTACTTGTTTCAGCTCTGTACTGGYTACAGAGGGTTAGATATATGTTAGTATGTGAAATTCCTTAGCTCTTTATATTTCAGATAATAAGTTTTGTCTAATTGACGTTGAAAACAAGTTGAAGTAGCTAGGGCTGCTGAAGATTATCAGGTATATTTAAGACTCTTGTTTTTCCATTTCTTTGTAGGTGGTGTAAGGATGGTATATCCTTCAGCCTTTGTTCTCATCTCCCAGAGTGACATCCCTGTGTCACAGAACGCTGCCAATACTGGAGGCCATATAAATGTGGGACAGCAGGGGCTTGGAAGCATGAAAGATCCTGCTAGTACCTGTGGGATGCCACTCACTCCACCCACTTCTCCAGAGCAGGCCGTTATGGGTAAGCAATAAACTTGGGAGCCTGGAGTCAGGCTTTCATTTTTGCATAGCTTACGGTAAGTGAGGATAAGTATGTGAACAGTGGCAGATTAAAAACAGSCAATAGACTGAAAGTTAGGAGAGGACTTCCTCTGTAGGTCTATGGTAAATGAAAGCCAATGCTTTAAACGCCCCTGAAGAAGACATGTCTAAACAAAACTTTGTGAATTCAGTTAAGCTCCATTTTCTATAACTGCGTTATCTTTGTGCAGTGGTGCAAATACCTGACAGACTAGGTTCTGACAGTGTTTTAGGCAGACTTTGCCAGTGTTTATGAAGTGTTGGTTTTCTTGTGTTGGGGTGGGAGGATTCATTGTGGTACAAGAGTACAGTGAACATACAAGAGTATGTAGCTCTTTTTGTAAAGAGCTAGAAATACAGCACTTAACTAAGCATTCATGTTGATATAATAAAAATTTGTAAATGCAAGCTACTCTTTTTGCCCAACACAGTTGGGTTTAATTAAGGGCCATTCAAAAGAAACGTKTAAGTCTCTGGAATTGGTAAGAAGGAGCTGGGCTTCCCAAATGAGGTCTGATGTAGGCTTGCATCATGTGCAGAYGGCAAATGGAGTGCTGCATAATATTTGCAAGTGCATTATGTGTTTTGTCTAGATGGAGTATGCCCCTTTCAAGTATTTGGATCCATAGTAGTTCTAACCTCAGAAGCCATCCAAATGCTTGGTATGTGGGGTATTAGATCCTTAATATCTTGCTTCGTTGAAATGAATATGTATATCCTGTTGCTCCTCAGAAATGAAAATAAATTATCTATAACCTGTCATCATCTGGAATACAGACAAGACCTTAAGATTAGTTGCTGTCAGTGTGGTTATGCTGGAACAAATTCAGGACTACAATATCAAATGAGAACTAATGAAAACGTCTGTTTGAGTGCAAACTTCTAAGATAAAGTAAAAAAAGAAAAGAAAATATTGGATATAGAAAAAAGAAATTCAGTGGTTTCCCCCCCCAAAAATGTTTTGAAGGCATGTTTACAACTAGTTTTTTTTTTTTCTGTGTAGATTGTCTTCTGAACTTGCTCTTTACAGACTTGCCAGTTACTAACAGAAATAGAAGATAGTTGAGGTTGGAAGGGACCTCTGGAGATTCTTATCCAACCCTTCTGCTCAAAGCAGGGTCMGGTAGAGCAGGTTGCTCAGGACATTGTCCAATCAGGTTTTGAATATCTCCAAGGACAGAGACTCCTCAACCTCTCTGGGTTGCCTGTTCCAATGGCTGACCACCTTCACAGTAAAAAGTTCTTTTCTTTCTTACGTTTAGGTGGAATTTACTGTATTTCARTTTATGCCCATCACCTCTTATCCTTTCACTGGATACCACTGGCTATATCCTCTCTATTCTCCCTGTCAAGTGTTTGTATACATTGATAAGATTCCTCCCCCAGCTTTCTCAGCCTCTCCTTGTAACCCTTATTAATGATAATTTCACAAGTACTGGCATGTTTTATGCTTTGCAAATGACTATTACTTGGAATTGAGTTCTCAGTTCACAGAAGATTCTCTGACTTGAGTCACATTAACAAAATCATTAGAGACCACTCACCACTGGGCAATCTTCTTCTGCTTAAACTTGTACTTTTTTTGAACTTGTTGATTAGTGCTTACCAAGTTTCACAGAGCAATAGAAGTGTCGAAGACATGAAGTTCCTGCAAGTTTCTGTGAGACTATGCAGCCRGATGGGGATAAAGAATCCTTGTTATACCCTCACTGAGGTCTAAGGAGCTACCAAGCTAGATTAGCCTTTATTAGATAGTTCTGTCACATCAAGACGATCCATCTTGATGCAAAGTCAAAGAAAACTAATCATCATTGGCTTCATTGCCATGGAAGTACTTGTCTGGATTCACTTGTCTGTGCACAGTGCCTGTATATGAAGACAATCWAAGTTTTTAGTATGTACTGCTAATAATATAGAATGTGAGATTTAAAGTCACTTTGAAGAGTGTTTTTCAAGGCAATAGTTAAAATAAGCAAAAAGCTTATTAGTAACTGAAACTAGACAATTGACTTCTAAATAACAATCTCTATTGAAGTATTGATGCATATTTTAATGTGCTATTGTATTTTTAGATTTTTCAGATCCCTATTAAACTTGTACAATATCACAAGGGGATTCTATTTTTAGAATATTTATAAACTATTAATATCTAAAAAGTGTTCATATTGTCCAATCTGGCARTCACAGTTTCTGTTTGATTTCTGCTGTTGTTTAAGGGCAATATGAAATTGTATCATAGGGGTGCCTCTCCAGCCAACAATGAAAGGATTCCACTATATTATATCATACACCATTTTAAAAGACCTTGAAAATTGGAAAAATGGATTAGAAAAACATGTCATGCAGTTCAGAATCAGTAAATGGGATACATAAACTGGATTAGTCTGAAGCACATGAATAATACTTCAGTTCTGCCCCATACTAGTAAAAATGTGGTTGTAGTACCATGTCCAGTTTTGAACGCTTAAAGATGTGGACAGATTGGATGGAATCCAGAAAAGTGCAGTGAGAATGATTATAGATTCTGCAAACAGGACCTACAGGAAAAGATGGAAAGAATTGAGGTTGTTTAGTCTAGAAAAGAGAAATTTGAAGGAGAGACGGTGTAACAGTCTTCAGAGACATAAAAGGAGAAAAAGAATAATCTTTTCTCTGCAACCAGTGTGTAATGAACCTAAACTGGAGCAAAGCAAAACTAGGTTAAACATGAGGAAAAACTTTCTCTGAGGAAGGATAATGAAGTGTTAGAATAAATTGGCTGGTGGGAAGCTACAGAATTTCCATTAGCAGAGAGGTGGGTGGGTTGTTGGGGTTTTTTGGGGTTTTGTTGGCGCAGGGGGAARGGGTGTGCATTTGTTTTTAAAAGAACAGGTTAGTCAAATATGTTGATCCAGCTTTGAAGCAGGGGATGCGCTAGATGATCTCTTCACGTCTCTTTCAACCATATTTTCCATGATTGTGTCTAAAGTATGTAATCAAACAAATTGTTACTGAAACTAGGGAATGGCATTTTTCATGTGTAGAAACAGACGGCACCGTAGGGATTGTGARTTGACCTCTGGTGAGTGGCTGGTTGTGTCCTCCAGTATTCATACCATTATATGACATAGTATTTGTGTGTGTTCTAGTATTTTGTCAGTGATTTTCATGGATAAAAATTAGCGTCAGTGTATGAGAACAAAATGTTTTTGCCTGCTGCGAAGTTAGGTTTCATGTTATGCCATGTATTGCTGTACTATATAGTACAAAAATATTACAGAATTTTGGAAAACAATAATTAATGCACTCAAATGTAACTTGAAAGCTCTAGTAGCTCCTTGGTTATCCTCTCATACCTCCTATCCTTCCCTTTCCATCACACTTTTTTTTTTCCGGCAGTTGTAACTGTCCTGCTGTTGATGCATGCGATGTMTATGTGTGCACATTATGTTTGTTTATATACACACATTCCTTCCTGYCCCCCCCCACCCCCAAAAGGAGGACAGATTTGCTAATTCTGAAGCTTTATCCTCTTTTTTTGGTCATCTGTCAAGTTCACAATGTTGTAGAACATTTGAAAGGCAGTGAAAGAAATTGTTAGAGCCACAAGCCTCAATATGTCTAGGGATTTATGGTTTTGACTGCCTTTTTTTTTTTTTTTTCAATTAGAATTCTTTACAAAAAGAGAATCAGGGAAGGTCTCACTGGAGAAAAAATCTGTGAGCGTGAAGAAGCAAAGAAGATACAGGGTTAGGCAGCTTGTGCACAATTTAAAAAGTTGTATTTTGAAAGTCACCTAATAGAAATCAGCAGAATTACCTTGTTAGATGCAGTGATGTATAGCAGTGAATCCTTTCGGCATTTCATTCTTAAGGCTTCTTAAATTGCGTCAGGCAGAAGGACGAAGTGTTCTGTACACTGATTTGACCTTGTTAAAATGCGGCATATCCTTACTTACATTTCCATCCAGAGCACAGAGCAGTGTTACTCAGTTGCCAAATGAACCTAAAGCTCCCTCTACTGTTGTAGTTTGTGTTTGTAAAGATGACTCTGTTAGATTTCAGTTAATCTAAAACAAAAACATATTTCATAGTAGAAAAAGAAACATCTGCTTATACAATAGCTGGTAAGGTTTCTGCATCACAGACAGAAAGAAATGAAGTGCAGAACGTAAATCAGAGTTTTCAGGCTATTAACATGTTGAAGTAATATCTTCATTTGTTATCTCTTTGATAACCATACAGTATTACTGAGAACCTCACATGTTATGTTAATAGTATATACTAATGATCAACTGTTGAACAATTTCTGTAGCAATATACATCTCAACTGTAAGATTTTACCAAAGCAAGTTTTGATTCTGATACTTCAATTCAAGCATATTATAAAGAAATAGCACCACACTAATCCATTCATTTCTTCAGTGAGGTTTTATCTTGAGTATAAAGAACTGATTCTTGCTTTAAAATATCTACATGAATTATTGGTTTTCTTAATAGATGCTTTTACAACCATCCATATTATAATAAATTTAGTCTTTAAAGCAACTCACCAAAAACTATATAATTTCAAGTTTAACATCCAGGATAATTGGGGAAAAACTCTATCTGCACTATTTCTTAGTGATTCGATCCAAGGCTGTAGGGCACTATCTAAACTACCTCCATTTAAGCGGCAGAGTTTATTATCCCACGTGAGGTGCAGTACTCTCATGACTGTATTGCACGTGTACCTGGTATAACCTAGTGCCATCTTTGTTACCCCGAAGGCAAGTGTTGCTTTGAAATGTGGTTTAGTCAGTCTTTTGTAATGATGCTTTGAGCATTTTCTAGTGAACGTGAACATCTGTGTAGTCAGCAGCCTTATAAGAGGGAAAGTTTTTTCAGGAAAAAGTTATCAAATGTGAATATTAAGAACGACTATAACATTAATGCTTAATTTATATTGCAGGAGAAAGTGGATGCTCTCAGAGCAATATCAACCATTCAGCTGTACAGGAGGGGACAGTCAGTGTACACAGTCCAAAGAAATCAGGCAAGATTACTCCAAAATTTCACAATCATATGGTTCACCGTGTCTGGAAGGAATGCATTCTCAACAGGTCACAGTCCAAGTAAGGCAGTAGTCCTGATGGTTTTGTTTATTAATAACATATAGTTAAAATTGTAATAGTTTTGCCGTAGATAACGTTATTCCTCACAGAATTCTTTTGCCACTAATCAAAGCTAATGATGCAGAAGAGCATTATCAAAGTAAATTTGTTACTGTGTTCAGCTGAAAACTCCTAACACTTAGCATTGCATTTGCAGTTGTGTATCTTAATTGTGACAGTCTTTGAGGTTACAAATCTATAATATGTGCCTTCAGCTAGATGCTTTCAGATTTATTATTGCAATTTCTAGCTCCAGTTGCAGTTACTAGACTGAAAGTTGCGTGGCTGAAGAACAAATAGTATATATTTGATATTTAGAACCCTAAAGGTAGTATTTGTAAAGCATTACATTATGTATGTTGGACTAAAATTCCAATCAAGGATATGGTAAAGTCTTGTTGTTAGTATCATAGGCCTTTATTACTGGAGATTTAAAGTATATTCATGGCACGGTGTGCCCTGAAATCTTCATTTTTCACTATTTCCATGCAGTTTCCTCATTGGATATGTCAGRTGATTTTCCAGATTCAGTTTAAATTGCTTGCCCCTTGCTTCTTGTGCTCAAACTCCAGACAGAGCTATCTGATGTAGAGCTGGTACCATCCTCCCACATAAATCAAACTATAAGTTTTAAGGAGTAGTAGAGGGAACTACTATTAAATACAGAATTCTATTTCAAAGGTGAAGTAGAAGTAATTTATTTGAGGGGAACATATGTGAATTTATGCATATGCATTTTTTAAATTTTGTTTTACAAAAGGTGATAACTTAAAATAATTTTATCTTCTTCAGGAGGAATCAAATTACAACTGCAAATTTGGAAGAGGAAGTTCCTAACAATACTGTTTCTTGGGATTTTGTGGATCCAGTCCAAAGAGTCAGTTGTTCTTGTTCCAGGTGAGCTTTGAAGAGAGTAAGCATTTATCATATTGGAAGAGCCCTGTTTAATTCAGACAGAGGTACACTTGCAAAAGGGAGTTATGTTTTAGCTGAGAGAAGAGGAAACTCTAATATCAAAACTGTGATCATCACTCATATTCAGGTGATTAATATGCATCTTGTATCATTCTCAATTGGAGTAGTCAACTTGAGTGGAAAAATGATCCTAGACTAGAGAATGGGGGCTAGAATCACTCAAACAGTTCTTGTTTGTAATGAACTCATCCTTCAGGCTTTTCAGAGACGTGAGCTTTAAAGTTTGGAGTGGTAAGACTCATGATGAAGAGGGGCAGAAGCTGCCTAAGTTTTCAGAGGATCCTGATTGAGGGATAGTGCTACTGTCTCTGTTTGGAGGAACAGGAAAAATATCCCTAAGAAACACTTTATTCCATGTACCTCTAGTCAATCTGCTATGACTCATAGGACACCAAAAAACACCCAAGAGAATATAAAACCTAGGCAGCATGGTCATCCACTGTCAACTGATCAAAAAGAAATCACAACTCACTTACACAAACACTTTAGGAGTTTATTAAATTATCTGTCATCTTTGATGAATGCTTTAAGTTCCAGTACTACTCACTCAGGAAAGGCAAACCAGCACCACCAATCTGCTTAACATTCTTAAAATTATCAGAGAGATGTTACAGGGCTAGGAAAAAAGAAGTTTCCAGTGAAATAGTCTTGTGAAGCAGCTTCTGCTGAAATTTTTAACTCTGAAGGTCACCATCTACTTATAAGATTAGTAAAGATGTTTTTACAACCAAAAGAAGGTATTCCTTAAGTATGCACCGATGTAAATGTCATGCGTATGATGAAACAGAAATGCTGATCGTGTTATGCTAATCCCTTTGGTATTCTTTTTTTTCCTGTCTCATGTCCCCCCAACCCCCAACACTCCCCAACTGCAATAAGGGTCTTTGCCAAAATAATAGTCAACACAACAGCCAGTGATGTGGCCAAAATTGTTCTCTGCTTTTCGTCTGTTTGAGGCATAGCTGGTTTTCTTTTTTCTTTATTTTTCTTTTAACAGTGAGGCAAACTCAAGCATAATGCTGCTGTCAATAATAGTAAAATTAATACATTTTCTAACGAAATCCTTAAATGTGTTACCTGCCACAGCAGTCTCTGCAGTGCTTTCTGTACATAGATTTGGCTGTACAGCCAAATCTAGGAATGTAGCGTTCTCACAATCTCTGAAGAGTTGTTGATTAGAAATTTCCATTGTCCAAAATTGAATGAGGCGAGATTCTGTCCTTGTACCTTTTGTGTTTGACTTCTCATGAAGCCGATTCTTCTTTGTGTATTTAGAAGAAGAGATAAAGGGATGCAGAGAAATTGTGCATCAAACAGAGGGCAGAGTGTTCAGCCTAGAGACTCTGTGCTGTATGTGAAGTGAAGGTGTCGCTCTTCTGCAGCCTTGCTCTTTACCCCTGATTATTTGTTGCTTGTATGTATATACTCACGAATGCGGAACAGATAAATGTTTTGTCAGGATGCCAAGTGTTTCCTATGGAAAACTGAGGTCCAGCCTCACCTGGAAAGCGTGAGGAATCAATAGTGGACAATGGAAACCTGAATCTATGGATAGCTTCAGCTGCATTTGCAGTTTCACACTGTGTTTTAATACCTCCAGTGATAACTACTTCATGCTGGAGTTAGTAGACACAGCTACTAGGAAATTAAAACATTATCCTTAAAATGAAGGCGGTACCTGATTTCAAACAGCAAATTCAAACAGCAAAAATTTTCTATGTGAGCTGCAGAAACTGGACAGCTACTGTCATGTCGATACTGTTTTAGTCATTACTGTGCCCATTCTATGTATTGTATAAATGAGAGTATAAATGTCAAGATATGATCTTAGATATGGAGTCTTAAAGGGTACTCGGCATCAAATTCAGTCTTCTATAGACCCAGCTTTGTGTATTGAAAACAGACTGTCTAAAATAATTTTCTGCGGTCAGTTAAAATACAGTGAAGGGTGGAGAATTAAGTCAATGAAATGTTACAAGAACATGCTTAAGGCAAATCTTCAGTTACTAGGGCATTAGCTCCACATTATGGGTGATTGCAGCTAAAGACCATCTGCTGTGGCAGAGAATTTGCAACACGTCCTGATAACAGCAAAGCCCACAAAGAAAGCCAGGACAATACCACACGACATGGATGGTTACAGGAAAAAGATGTAGCAAGTATAAGAAGTTGTGTTTGTACCATTTGACAGCTGCTGTGTGCTATAAAACTTGGCTTTTTTCATAGCTAAGTCATAAAAGCAGAATTGGTTTTCTTCAATCTAGTAGTCCACTTTACTTGTGATGATGTAGTTTATGAGTAAAACCATATTATATGTTTTGAAATGTTTTGTTGCTGTCCTAGATATTGTTGTTTATAAACAAAAAGAGGGATGGAGTGAGTTATTTTGAAATGGTATTTAACTTTAAACAGGTATAAATATTAAGCACAATAGGTCTTTCAATTTGTGCTTAGCTTAAAAAAACCCAAACAAACAACTAAACAAAAAACCCCAAACAACAAAAAAGGCCGATAAAAATACGGACAGCTAGACGTGCATGTTGTAACATCCTTGGGGACCGTCAGCTATACGATGAAAATACTGTTTAGCAGTACCTGAAATACTGAAATTCAGTCCTGTGCTTCCCAGTCTCAAAGGTACTGGATACAAATTGAAAAAAGCCATATTAAAATATGAAGCCAGTAGTAAGTTTGCATGTTACTTCATTTTTTGTTTTGAATATTTTAAAAAATTTATTCATGGTTTCTTCATCAGTTGGTAGTTGCTTTTTTTTTCCTTTTCGTTTTGTTTTGTTTTGTTTTTGGACTAGAGTTGTACTTATTTTTCCTTACCTGATATGGAGGAGGAAACTGCCATGAAAGCATCCTGTCATGTATTGCGTCTGTGGACATAACTGAGACAATTCCGATCTGTATCTGTTGTAACAGATGCTCAAGAGTGTGCAAGAGCAGTGGGGTAGTTCCACAGCAGTCATTTTGTTTGAAAGGCTATCTTTCTTTAGGGTAATGAAAACAACAGTAGCTTGGATTTTTTTGTTATATTACCTTCCATCTGAGCAGTAGTAAGCTTTTATAAACATTAAATCTTTCCTTTGAATGCTATTTTCTGGAGACTGTAATTTTCCGTTTTATAGGACAGAGAAACTGCAGCCGAGTTGGCTTGAACAACCTGGTCCAGATCATGTGACCATTCCAAATCTGTTAAAAGATCAGGAATAGACATAAGATTTCTCAATGCTGTTCTTTGGGTTTGGTTTGGGTTTTTTTCCCCCCATTAGATCAGATAACTGTATAAACCATGCAGTGACTTGTTTCTGCCTCTGCTTTCAGGCACAAGGTTTTCAAACAGCGTTGTGCTGCTGGCTCCAGCCGTCCCCCAACGATAAATCAGCCAGGATTCAGCGTGGGAACATCATCATCTTCATCATTGCCACCTCCCGCCTCTTCAAAGCACAAAACAACAGAGAGACAGGAAAAAGGAGATAAACTGCAAAAAAGGCCTATGATGCCATTTCACCATCGGCCCTCTGTGACTGAAGAGCTATGCATGGAGCAGGACACATCAGGGCAGAAACTGGGATTAGCAGGAATGGAGCCCTCTTTAGAAGTCCCTAATTCCAGAAAATACGAGAAGCCGCTATCTATACCTGCTAGAAATCCAAGCAAGCAAATTAATATGAATCCTATGGATTCACCCCATTCCCCTACTTCCCCTCTGCCTCCCACACTTAGCCCCCAGCCAAGAGGTCAGGAAGCAGAGAATCTGGACCCACCTTCCGTACCTGTAAACCCAGCACTCTACGGCAGCGGGCTGGAGCTTCAGCCCTTGCCCAGCTTAGATGATAGGACAGTCCTTGTTGGACAGAGGTTACCTCTGATGGCAGAGGTCAGTGAGACAGCATTGTACTGTGGGATAATGCAGAACAATGAGTCACTAGACATGTGGAGGACCTATAGTGTCCCATCAAGTGACGATCCAGAGTTCAGGCCACCAGATCTTCCCTGTGAGAGATACGATGCCAAGATGGAAATAAACTCGGACAGCACTGCACTGAAAAGGTAGGAGTGCAAATTGATCTGAGTGGTGGTTTTATAAAATTATAAGCGTGACCAAAGTCTGTTTTCAGTTGAAACTGAAATAAGTAGGAGGCTTCACTGTAACATCAAAGATGATGTATGCTGGAGATAACGTTAAATCCTTAAATAGAAATGTGCTATTGTAGTATGCCTTATTTTTTTCATATCTGGCTTTCTGTTGGATGTTATAAAAACTGATAAATATTTTTGTGACCTATATCACAGTAATTTGAGCAAATATAAGAGTTTTATTAAACTTATGTCTTTGGATAATTTAAAAAAAGAAAATGTGTGTTTGGTTATGCAACCTTCCAGCTACAGAATTCTATGTTTGGTTTTGAGTGAAATTCTGTTTATGGCACTGTAGAGGCACTTCAGTGTGGTTTGTCCAATTGTGTGGGTTTAAAATTGCACTGTACCACGCTTTCTGTAAGTAGTAGCTGATACTATATTATGGAATAATACTGCTTTTTTGTAAACCCACTGTTGGATCTCTGAAACGGACAGAAGCTTTGCTATTAACTTCAGTCTCTGAAGAATTGAAACTGAAAACCCACCAGTCTTTCTGGTCTGTACACAGAAAAGAGCAAATCCTAATCTCTTGTAAATGTTATTTTAGAAAAACTACGGTTAGCATACAGTGTCTTCCTCAGTGAAGAACATGAACTACCTAATTTTTAAGGAATTTTTAGCTGTCTCTTTCTTTTTTATTTTTTTAAACATGGGGTTTTTTTATGCAAAGGTATCTATTTATTTATTTATTTATTTTTAACTTTAGTATGAGAATTTGAGTTTATTTTATGCCGGCCTAAAAATTACTTTTGCATTCTGACAATGCATAGAAAAAATGTACCAAAGAGAGTAGTTAAGGAAAATGTGTAAGCTAAAATTAATTGAGGAAGAATGTTCGAGTTATGCCAACATTGACTTTGGTAGTTACAATGGAGTTTGCTAGGCTGAAAAGGTTATGTGTACTTCAAAATGTTTTGATTTGTATGGCAACAAAACGAATTCTTTTTTCATTGTCCCAAAGTACTCCTTAATACAGCAAGATGTTTAATACTAAATGTAGGCAAATGCATCCTTTATTTGAGGAAAAGACATATTTCTGCTAGATCAAGGAGGATGGAGTAAGACAAGGGCTGTATTTGTGTGTGACAGCTGCAGATCTTAAGAGCTGTTATTTTTCTTTGCTGTAAAAGGTATGTTTGTTTTGTTTCATGATGGCTTTGTTTGCTTATTTGTTTTTACTTTCAGGCTCTTAGCACAACCTAATAAACGGTTTAAAATTTTGGAAGAGCAGAAACCAGTGCAGACACTGAACTATCTTGACCCCTTGCCACTAATACAGCAACCTGGAGAAGGCTTGGGAGACGCTAGTGATCCTTACACTTTTGAAGATGGTGATATAAAGTACAGCTTCACTGGCAATAAAAAATGCAAACTTGGGGCTGAGAAAGATCCTTTGAAAAAGATCAAGGTAACATGTAAATCCAGAGTCTTTATCATTAACGTTCTTATTGGACTTACAGTACTGTAGCACAGTATTTGCTCTACAGCTCTCAGGAAGACACAAGCCTGTTCCACAGATCAAAATCAGAGAGATTATGTATTTCTTTCCTGCACTGGCTCACAGGAAGAAACCTTCATTTCACTATGGTATTTTTGAACTGGCATTTGCTGGCATGCTTCTGAACCTGTTTTCTGAACCATTCTGAACCATGCTTCTGAACCATCTTGACCAGCAGCAGGTTCCAGATTTAAGCTAAGAAATAAAATTTTCGAGCCTTTTATTCACTTGTAGAGATGAAAGAATTTGCTGGGCTTTTTTTTCCTTGCTTGCTTCAGCTTGACATATCACCTCAGTGCACAGCTCAGATCTCTCCAGCCCAATTTTATTTTTCTTCCCTTGGGCAAAATTAGTGTAGCCTTCTACTGAGAGGATTTGTGGCAGGGATGCTATGTTAGTTTTAACATTTCCTTAGAGGTGTTCTTCCATACGTGAAAGAAAACAATTTGATCACCATTCTGTGGTCATCACCTGCCCTGTATGCATGATACTTCTCATGTATCTTATCCATTATGGAGCTGTTTCATTGTCTGGCTACTCACTCTTTTGTTCTTGTGCGGGTAGCCACCACGTGTAAAATTCTAGAAGATGTGTTTTCTGGAGAAATTGAGGTCACTAATTATCTGTACTGGCTATCAAAGTTAACTGATGTATATGGAATCCTTTCCTGTGTAAATCATACACAATGTTACTTTATGTTTTTCCTGATACGTAGGTAAACAGCAGACAACTGTGTTCTTTTCCCTTCTTAAATTTTTTTTTGCTTCTCAAAGCATTTAATCCAGAGCCCTGAGTTTGGCTTGACATAGGAAAACAGTTGTTCTTACATAGCTTAAATTAATATCCATTAAAAACTCTTGGATTTTTTGTATAGTCAGAAGATGGAATTGGTACCAAGGAAACCCCCACAACGGGTCATTCTACACCAGTTCCTGATGGAAAAGATGCCATGTCTATTTTCAGTTCTGCTCCTAAGACTGGTGAGTAAAAGCTTTTTAATTTGCTCTGCAAAACAAAAATACTCAAAGCTGTGCAATAAAATCTGAAAGCAAAGATCACATACTGAGCATTTTACTGTAACATTAGAGCTATAGACAGCTCCTGAGGTGGAAAAAACTTGATTCTGCTTGTCCTTTTTATAACATAATAATTTATTTTATTTTTTTTTTTTAGAATATTAAAGTTGAGCAATAGCTACCTTCATTCTTTCCTGATTGGCATTCGGTGCTTGCTTAAAACTTGACTGCAAGGCTATTTCTAGGCTACATCATAGAAAAGGGGCCTCAGTGATTCTTGCTTGTCCCTGTTTAGAATGAGAAGTAAAATTGAAAAAAGGCAATTTTGTGTTTCTTAACTTTGCTCCCATTTTTCATGTGTTTTTCCCTTTCTCTTTGATAGATACCCGGCAAGACAATGCTGCAGGCCGAGTAGGCTCTGGTAGCCTCACACAGGTGACAGATCTGGCTCCATCGCTTCATGATCTAGATAATATCTTTGATAATTCAGATGAAGATGAGCTTGGTGTAAGTCTTTGTAGGACTGAGTGTTCTGTAGACTTAAACCTTGGCCAAAAAAAGAGGAGGAGGATGGAATCCTAGTGGGGAGCGATTATCCCTAATACATAGGAGAGAGAGTTTCTAGGTAGGCAGGCTTGGATTTTAAATAGGAAGAATCGCTAGCAAAGGGAGGTATCCTTTCAGGAGATCCATCAAAGAGAGAAATCATCCCTGTGTATAATTCAGGAATATTAGGAGATCACCTAGGTAACATCAAAGCTTGTCTTGTCTGACAGTTTTTCTGTCATGAGGGGAACCTGTATACAACTAACTTGCTGACTCAGTTGTTGCATGGACAGGCTGTAGGAATACTTCCATAGGTAAAGCAATGTCGTTGCTTTATAAATGCATTACATCTAGTTTCATGTCCTTAGCTTTTGTCAGTATTTTGTGTTTGTTTGAGAGTTATGGAAAAGATCCTAGTTTCTTTAGCTGGTGATTTGTTCTTTTACCTTGTCTGAGAAGCTGCCCAAAGAAAAATAAATCCAACCTCCCTGAATTTCAGTAATTCTCTGAAGCATGTTGCTTTCTATTCCTATAAGCAGTTTATTTCAGTACAGAGAGGAATAGTTGCTGAATATGAGGAAATACAAAAGGAAAAGCAGATTTACATCAATTACCAGGAAAAAAAATCAAGACACATGGAAAGGCAAAGATTTGAATAATTACTATATTTAAGCTTAATCTAATAGAGCCATAATGATACAGAAGGTGATTCTAAACTGATAGTAGATAATAGTGTTTAAAAGTCTAATGTCTGGTTCTTGGCAGTACTTTTCAAATACACCAATTTACTTACCACTTCTCCCTGTTCTGTGGTTCAACACAAACTGCACTTAAGATGTCGCAGTTAATATGCAAATCTACTAGAGGACTGTTCTGTCAAAATAAAAAATTACCTTTTTCTGTGAAGTTGGCCTGGACAGACTTACTGTTCTTTTCCTGTCTTAAAACTTGCATGTGTTGAGCTGTCCCCTGTGGTAGTTTGTTTATGCCATTCTTACTCTCAGTGTTATATTCTCATTATTATCTTAGAGTAGTCCAAACATGGAAGCAAGCAGAGTAGTCACATTCATTTTCAAGCTCAGTGTTTGTGATAACATTTTCAGTATAATTTGTGTGTACATAGATACATACGCTTATATGTATGTATCTATAGGGGGGCGGGGGGAGGGTGTGTATAGACAGGCAAATATTTCAGAGAGTTGTTTTGTTTTGTTTTTGTGTTGAAAGAGAAGAAAAAGAAATCCAGACTCCTTGGGGGGGGAGTGGGTGGGAGAGTAGAAAAGTACACTTTTTTCTTTCTTGTGAAATCTCATTCAGAGAGTTTTCAGAATTTTTAATAGCTTATAGATTCAAATATTTTGTATATTTTTTTAATATGGTATGTGATTATTCTGCTTTTAGGCTGTATCGCCAGCTCTTCGGTCATCAAAAATGCCCACAGTAGGGTCTGAGGAACGCCCTGTAGGGAAGGATGGTAGAACAGCAGTACCTTACCCACCAAGTAAGTAACAACTGATTACCACTTTGTTGACAGTTAAAATCTCCTTATAGCTACTATACTGCCTTTTTGTACGAGGCTTATAATGTCACTTTTTCAGGACTCAGAGGTAGTGTGCTTATTTTGTTCTGTAATTATCAGATGCCAATATTAAAAGAGGATAAGCAGATTTTAATGAAAACAATGGATGGTAATATAGACATATCTTTTTAATGTGCCTACTAAGATTTGAGATGCTCTTCTTTTGACATTGTTGTCTTAGATTGGAAGTATGGGAGGGATTTGTTACAAATCTTCATTTAGAAGCTATCCCCTCTATTCTCAATTCAGTATTTAATCTCAGTTAGTCACTTACATCATTACCATATCCCTCTTTAAGTATAAATAATTCTTCTTTTTAAAGACTTCAAAGAATTTAAAGCTGTGACTTACCAAGTGGCTGTTATGGTGCAACCTGTCATGGAATAAAATTGCATTCAGCATTCAACAAATTCAGACTAAAATCACCTTTAGGGTTTAATCTAGAAGTGCATGATTAATATCGAAGAACTAGGTTCTAAGTGAAGACACATCGTAGACCTTTTACAGATGGTTATGGTAGAAGTGATGCTTGTGCAGGCACTACTCATGTACAAGGAAGGCTATAGGAGTGCAAGAAACTTAGAAATTAAATTTAATATGCTGAAAATGTATGAAAGTTTAAAATAATAGGGCTTTTTGTAAGGACTGTGCCGATAACTATTGGGAATAATAACTTTTACTCTCTGACATATATGGGCTTTCTTGCATTTCTTGCACCTGAAAGGAGGTTGTAGCGAGGCGGGTGTTGGTCTCTTTTCCTAAGTAACAAGCGACAGGACGAGAGGAAATGGCCTCAGGTTGCGCCAGGGGAGGTTTAGATTGGACATTAGGAAAAATTTCTTCACTGAAGGGTTGTCAAGCACTGGAACAGGCTGCCCAGGGAACCTCCAGTGATGGTGACTCCCTGGAGGTATTTAAAAGACTGTAGATGTGGTGCTTAGGGCCATGGTTTAGTGGTGGACTTGGCAGTGTTAGGTTTACGTTTGGACTCAATGATCTTAAAGGTCTTTTCCAACCTAAATGATACTATGATTCTATTTATATAGGTGACATTTCTCTTGAGATAAGAGAAATGTGTGTATATACGTGTGAGAGGAGGAAGCTGAGAATTTTGGTATAATACTAACCGATCAAATTATGAATTACAAATTACTTAGTGGTGAGGAGGAAGAATGTTTGATTTTTGTGGCTGCTATAAGCAGAAATCAGATCTCTCTGCAAATCATTCTTTAATGCCTTCTCATTAACTTTAGCTGGTAATGAGAACAAATTGAGGAGAAGAAAAAAAACAGTCTGAAGGAGATGAGTCAGAGTTTTATGGACCCATAAAAGCTGTGCTGATTTACTCAAATGTAGAAGACTGAAGTATACAGAGATTGCATTTTGACAGGTTTAGTTGATCCATAGCTTTTTAAAATATGCAAAGCTTTTTCAAGCATGACACACATGAAAATGAATAATGATAGTTAGCCTGTTGCTGTAGGCTTGGGGAATTTTTTGTAATTAAACTTTTTTATGAATCTGCACTGCAGAATTTTGCTAACTGGAGTGAGGTTGAGTATGAGAAAATGATATACTATAGAGCTGTATGAAGTAAGTTAAATAGATACACTCCACTTATGTTTTGTAGCTCTCCCCTTGACACCAGCTGTCAAGGCATAAGAGTATCTGCAGGGAACTGAAATGCCTTGTACATCATAATAAAGTCCTACTGACCACGTCTCATTTTAACCTTCCTTCCTGTCCCCCTTTCTCCACTTTCTAAAGCACACTTCTCTCTGTTAAAAAACCGAGGCAGTAGCTAATCCAGCTAGCATCCTGAAGATGATATTTCATACTAGCATTGTGTGGAATATAGTTTTTTCCATTCTACTGAACCTGTTTTTAACATTAATTTATCCTATATCAGGACAAGACTAAGGTCTTTTAAATTCAAAGACTGAGAAAGGAAAAAAGAAAAAAAATAACTGAGTGAGAATAATTCATAGTCCATTATTTACTCTACTACTCCAGGTTATGAAAGACTTTGTGTTCAGCTTTGACTGATATTACCAACAGAACTCCATTTTGAGAGGACTTCACCTATGAGTTGTTTCACTTTGTCTAAAGAATTAAATAGACTGGCTGTCTCATCTCTGTGCACAAAAGAACGAAAGTCAGGTTTTGGCTCTGCTAAGGTGGAGTGGAGACACATCTTGAGGTTGCAGCATCCTGCAAAAATGTACTGTTAGTGTATATATTCATATACTGTATATAATTTTAATTCCATCACTTATTTCTGTCTTTTTCAATTAGTTTTTGAGAGTAGTACTATGTTTCACCAGTTTGGATTTCCACAATGCAGTATTTACCAGTCAGAAATCCATCTGTATTTATTTATGAATTTTCCATAATATTTAGGCTGCAAAAGTTACTGAATACAAGTATGTCCTTGTGTCCTATCAACTTGGGTTGGATGTATGTATAGGAATGGAAATGGGCATTTAGTCTGTCAGAAAAAGTATTTAAGAAAAGACACGTATGGGAATTTACCCTTCTCTAATTTGAGTATTTTAACAGTGAATTCACCAGAGGGATGGTTATGTCCAGAGAATATCTGTCCTAATTCAAGTCAGGAAAAGCTAGCATATATTCTGAATTTTAAGCAAAATAAATATGGAAGCTCGTAGCTGGAAGGAAAAAGAATGTAGCTGGGGAGAAAATAGAAGAGACTGTTCTGATTTTTGTGTGATTGCATTACACTTTATAAAGCATTTCTGTTGGAGTTTTTTGTTTGTTTGTTTTTGCTTAAAGAAGAAAAATATACGATGGATGATTACGTTATGTTCACTTACTGAGAAGTAATTTAGGGATTTTCCTGGCTTAATGTCTTGTGATGCAAAATTACAATTTTGTGGCTTCCTCTGACACTTGTCACTTCTGGATGCCTGGCAGTCTGATTCTTAAGCAAAATTGCCTATGTTTGTGTTAGCAACAGTAGCCTGTCTTATCTTCAGGCATTATGTCGCTATGGACCAAATGAGACTACAATGACGGTATGTCAGTGGAAAAATGCAGCTAAGCACACGCTAATTCCAAAAGCCTCCCACTTTAGGGCTCGGTATCAGCCCTAAAAAAGGGAAGAAACTACTCTGTATCTCCTTAGTAACAGTTGCTGGAGTGAACTTTGCATTAATGTCAACTAATCTATTAGGAAATATTTTTTTGTTGCCGTTAAAATTGTACATAGAATTTGTGTATCTACCAGTTTGTTGTTTCTCCTGAACATAAGCTGCAGAGTATCCCTAGGAATTTTTGGAATTTATCCCTGGAAATTAACTTTTCGTCTAGATTTATACTGGTGTCAGAACTCTAGTAAGTCTGTAGAATCTTTGCTAGGTTTTAACTGATGAAATAAGAGCTAGTATTGAGTCAGTCTCTTCTGTTTTATTGGATTTCCTTGAGAATTTGTATTTTAATGATTAACAGTGCATTATTTCATCATATTTAGCTGTGGCAGATCTCCAAAGGATGTTCCCAACACCACCTTCTTTAGAACAACACCCTGCTTTCTCCCCAGTAATGAGTTATAAAGATGGAATAAGCTCAGAGACTGTGACTACCTTGGGAATGATGGAAAGTCCTATGGTCAACATGGTTCCAACACAGCTTGCTGAGTTTAAAATGGAGGTGGAAGATGGAT
The DNA here is from genome assembly GCA_030449065.1 of Oceanodroma leucorhoa. Taxonomy (NCBI): domain Eukaryota; kingdom Metazoa; phylum Chordata; class Aves; order Procellariiformes; genus Oceanodroma; species Oceanodroma leucorhoa. Next base: position 2,344,106 of record JASVER010000064.1, read on the forward strand.
TAGGTAGCCCTAAACCTGAAGAAATTAAGGTAACATGCCAAAGATGCGGTATTTTTATAATCTCATTTATGTATGTTTTGATTTTTATAAACAAGTCACATGTATTGTAGTGTGTGTAGCAGACTACTTTAACAAATGTGAACTGGATCCATATAAAGTAGATACCAGTCTTTAGTTGGAAGAAAAATTATTTTCTAGTAGAAGAGCTTTTGAATCGTTTCCCTGATTTTAACTATAGGTATTTTTCTTCTCATAATTTTGTTTGTAATGTTTTTGGGTGTTCTTAGGAAACAAACAATATTGTATGTGAAATGAGTCCTATGCCTAACAGAAGGAATGTACATATATGAAAAAACATCATACTTGTGACTAAGTAGCTGTTAAATGATTTATTTCTTCAGATAATTTTTCTGTAGCACCTTTTATGCATAGCCACTCCTTGCTGCCAGTCTCTGGGGATGCAGCTAGGATAAAATCATGCATGTAGAAAGGCTGCCTTTTTCTCTCTGAAATGTTGCCTTTTTTGGTTAGGGTTGAAAATCTCTGAGAAAGCCCAGGGGTTGAACTTGCTCTGTTTCTTCTTCAGCTGATGTTACTTCACAAGTTTTAAGGCCAGATGGGACCATTCTTATCTGACTTTCTGTATAACACAGGTCAGGTAATGTCACATAGTTACTCCTATATTGAGTCCTATAGTGTATCTGAGTAAAGAAGTATTTTTAAATGGGGACTCTGCTGCTGGGTACTAGTACTCACCTCCCCGACTTTACATATCAAGATGTATCCATTTTTCCATAGCATCACATAAAAGGACTTAACATAAGCACCTAGTGTACATTGATTTGTATTTCATTGTTCCATCTTTAGCACAGGTTAAGAGGTAGGATAAAATCATTCTGCCTGCTTGTGTGCTTTCTGCATTACTTAACTTTTTGGGCCAATTTTTGTCACTTTTGTCAGAAGTTATCGTTATCATATTTCCATGCATATAGCCTGAGGGGTTTTTTTATTTAAAAATGCACGTTTCCGTGTAGAAATACACATCACCTTGTTCTGCAGCAAGCTCATTTGTACGCAGGTAATAAAAAGGGCAATACACACTATAACTCTGTCTTCCTGGTAGTCCCCAACCCTTGATTTTCTAGCCTAATTCTTCCCCTTCAGGCCCACCCTGTCCCTAATCTGCCACAGCCTGTTCCTTCTATTTCAGCAGCCATTTCTCTCCCCAACACCACCTCCTCCCCTCTCATCTTGTGCTCCTGTGAATGTTGGAATTAACTGAAGGCTTATTTTTAAGCATCTGCATTGCTGAGAGAGCTATACACGGAAGCAGTTGCATGGACAAGAAGTGGCTATATATCAATATAAGAATACTGATATATAAATTTATCTTAGTATAAATGATTTAGCTATGAATTAGTAATTTTTCCGGCATGGCAGTAATAGTGTACCTTAGGCAGACTGAAAGTAAAGCACGGGCAAGCCACAGGGTGACTTTCTCCATAAGAGCATTCAGTTTTGTCCCTGGTACAGGAGGAAGTCCCTGTCCCTGGGAGGAAGTAAGACAGCTTGTTGCATTCAGGGATTATATCTCCATGTTATGGTAGAGTGTGTCTAGACAGACCCAGGAGTTATCAGCTCACAGCAAATTAAGCTGTGAAGGGGCTGAGCCGGTAGAGAGCTTTTACAAACAATTCTGTTGAGAAAGACAGACTTTGCAAGAGTGTAAGGGAGTTAGTTATTAGTGTGCCCTGGTGAAGACAGTTAACCACCTGGAAAGCTAGGCATATATGTAGCAAGTCTGCTTTGTAATTGAAAGATCTCTTCTTCTTTCTATCCTAACTTCGTAACTTGAAGGCATGATGAGAAAGGGCATCTTCTTAGAGGCTTTGCTGAAGTACAGCTGTCCATTTGCCTTGTGTAGTTTGTGTATCTACCAATTTTTATACCATCACAGACATTTGAAATAAGTTTTTTTATAAGGTTTGTAAGACTATGCCTGGGTTTTTTTTCTTCTGTTTGTGCAGTAAACTATTTTCTTAAGATTAGGATAATTTGGGCCTGGAAAGAAAATCTGTATTGGAATTTGTTGAGCTGAAAGTTTTTGAGTGGGAACAGATTCTAGGGCATCATTGATATTGAAGATATTTTAATCTCCCTCACAACCATTTTAGGAGTATTAAAATACATATTTTAGTTCTGCCTGATAACATTTCCAACAACACAGTTTACTTGCTTTTAAGTGTGTCACACCTGCTCATATACACCAGTGAGGGAAACAAGCACCTAAACCCATTGCTAATCATTTTGAGAACATGTAAGTAGATTTCTTGTGCTGAGTATTCAGCAGCTGAAGATAGGAATCCACACATTTCTCATCTCTCAATGCTTTGCAAGGTGCAAGGGAAAAAATGCAAAGATCTAATGAGATGTTAAATACTGAAATTCTGAGAGAGACTACTGTTACTATTTTAATAATGATTTTTACTTTGCAGTAGTGCCTCAAAAGGACTAGCTCTTTTCTTCTGAAAGAAACTTGGAATAGCTCTAGAAACTCTGGCTGAAGTTCTTGTCATCATTCTCTGCCAACAAACATGACAGTCAAGGAAAGTCCAGTTTGACTGGACTTCATTTATATTTATATTTAACAATTATATTTACTAGATTGTTTATGTATTTATATTTAATACTATATTTATATTTAATATTTGGAATGTGTGAAGTGTCCACTGTTATTACTTGGATTCCCCCAACATGGGGGTTATTCAGAGAGGCTGACTTAAGGCACCTAAGGTTTCTTCACACTGTGACTCAGCCTCTCTTTCCATTGTCAGTATAGAAGGCTTGCAAAGATCAATCTTTTAAGTGCCTAAATTAGGTGCTTAAAGTTAGGTAGTATGAAAATTTCGTAGTACACTACTCACTTTTCAGACACAGCTTGTCTAAAATGAGTCTAATTGTGAAATCTACTGACATTAAAGTTGTTTAGCATCTCAGTGTAACAAGGAGCCTCAGCTGAGTTTCCTTGAAGGAACTGCTCTTGAATGTTTTGTAGAATGAATAAATATACTTAATTTTGGAAAAAATGCAGTTGTAGAGGGTTCAAACAGTACAATAGGTTTTAATTAAAAATAAATATCTAAATACAAAGAGCAACCTTACCATACTGTTGTAAACTGTGTCACTTGGATGTTACAGGATTTTTCGTACGTGCACAAAGTTCCATCATTTCAACCTTTTGTGGGCTCCTCCGTATTTGCTCCACTGAAGATACTGCCAAGTCAGTGCCTCCTACCTCTGAAGATACCAGACGCTTGCATTTTCAGGCCTTCTTGGGCTGTTCCTCCTAAAATTGAACAACTTCCTTTGCCACCTGCAGCCACTTTCATTAGAGATGGCTACAAGTAAGTACAGTCTTGTAGGAAATCAGTTTATCATGCCCATACCCAAAATGGCTCGTTAATTAAAATTTTGCATATATTAACAGTGCTTTACTACGCACCAGAACTGTAAAATATCCTGCAAATGTATTTTAAACCTTTTCAATTTGTCATTGTCTCAGATCAAAAAAGTTCTGATAGTCGGAACATTTGAATTAAAAACAGCTTTTGGAAATTGGTGGTGTTACAGTATGGGTCCGCACTCTTAGTGCTTTTAAAAGAACGGGAACATGTGGTACTTGAATTAATTGCAATTTCTGATACAGGAAGATATTGTAATTCAACATAAAAGAGAAGTGTTAGGGAGTAAAATTAATGCACTTAGCGTCTCACGTTTCTTCCCTCCCATTTCAGTGGCCAGTTCTGTAGCCTACAGTTAGGCACCCCTCTTGTTTGTATTGGGTATTCAGTTTGAGCTTCAGTCTGATGATACCTGGTCCTGATGATACCACTTTGCCTTCTGAGGGCTCTTAAAATTTTGAGTAGGCCTGTGACAGCTCTCTTCTCCGTGTTCTCATGTTAGTTCTTCTGAGTTCTTGTGATTTAACCTGAATGGGTCACATATGGAGCTGCTAATCAGACAGGTGCTGATGGGATGTACGCTATCTTCCCCTTTCTAAATACTAATAGAAAAGATGCCAAGTCTCTCTTGATTATGAGACTGCTGTGACCTATAAGCAAAGACTGCTATTAAATTTAAAACCTTGTATTCCTTAATCAGTTCTCAGAAATTAGCAATGTTTATGGAAGAAATTAATTGCTGGAAATTTTGAAAGCTATCAAGAATTTGCAGGACTAAATTCATAAAACCTTTAAAAGGCAGCATAATAGTACAAAGGTCTCCTGCTGCACTGCATTCATTTCTAGAGGAAGCAGGCTGTATCTTTAAATCAGTCTGTAAATCCTTTAAATCAGTCCTTTTCCAGCTCGAAAGGATCCTTCAGTGTTCTCAAAAGAATTGCAAAGAAGAAATTGTAAACCCTTGATAGTGCCCAGGGAGCAATTTAATTCTCAGTTTTTTTCATAATAGTAACTGATTCACCAGACCTGAGCTGGTTATTAATTTCAGGTATTTGTTGGGAAAAAACCCCTTTCATTTTCAATATAATCCAATTAGAGTGAAGATTATTACTGCAGGCTTCCAACAGAGTGGTGATTGCCAATCAAGGTTTCTAGGTCACCTTTTCTTATTAGTCTGAGGCATTCAGTATGCTTCAGATTCAGAACTCCTTCAAACCTTTGCTCTTTTTTTTTTTTTTCCTCTCTTGCTTTGAGTTGGACATACATCAGTTCAAGGTAATAAAATGATTCTTAGGAATAAGGTCTTCATTATTTTCCTTTCCAAGTTGCTAATGATATATGAGCATTAAAATAGTACTTCTTTTAAATAACACACAAAATACACAGAAAAAACAGACAAATGTGAAAAAAAACCTCTTTCCCCTCTTTCATCAAGAGGATGAGTTCTTACACTTTTTCCTTGCCCTAATACGTAATGAACACATTTCAAGAAAAGTGAGCAGCTTATTAGCAACTTGGAAAGAGAAAAGTTAAGTAAAGATCTTATTCTTTTGATTGGCCTCATATTACCTGTTTCTTGATATAATGAGTCATTCCAGAGAGAAGATAGATCTCACGGGAATGTACAAACTGTTCTTTGGTCACTTAAATTTGGCAGAAAATGACAAAAACAAAGTAATAAAAACCAGTCATGACAGGACATGACCCAAAAATATGATTCTTAGCTTAACTGGACTAAGAGTTTGTAATGGAATGTGTCATATTGTGCTGTAGACTGTGTAATCCTACATGAGTATTAGCATTTATAGGATCTCAAATACTGTTATCAGTTGCATACCACCATGAGGCAATATCATGTATGTGCCACATGCATGACTTCAGACAGCTATTTAAAGTGATAATTTCTAAAATAAAGTAAGATTTCTATGCCTCTGAAATATTTTCTTCATTTCCACTAATGTATCTCTCTTCACAGATAATTGTGTTTAAAACAACAACTACAATTCTTTCTCTTTTCCCTAAAAGAGTTACAAATATCCTAAAATCTTAACTTGATAATTTATCTAGAGATTCTTCTCAAGAGCACTTGAGTTTTAGGCTATGGGAATAATCTTTAAGAGTGCTAAGTGCCTGAGATGATACCTTTTTATTAGACTGATAAGAAACAATAGTATTCATGATGAGAATTACAATTTTAGTTGAGAGACATGAGTAAAAGGTTATGACCGGAATGTCTGAAGGTGTTCGTTCTTTACTGCAGTTACAATTAATCGTTTCAGTTTTCACCATCTCCTTGTATTTAAAAAAAAGTTTTGACCAAATCAGTCTTCACAACCAACCAGTTTTTGATGGCATTTGACTCTGTTCGTGTATTTCTTGTAGCAATGTGCCTAGTGTTGGGAGTTTGGCCGACCAAGACTATCTTCAGATGAACACTCCCCAGATGAATACACCAGTGACGCTAAATAGTACTGCTCCAGCCAGCAACAGCGGAGCAGGAGTTCTGCCGTCACCAGCAACTCCCCGCTTCTCTGTCCCTACCCCACGCACTCCCAGGACCCCAAGGACTCCTAGAGGTGGGGGTACTGCGAGCGGTCAAGGATCTGTAAAATACGACAGCACAGATCAAGGTTCACCTGCTTCTACCCCTTCGACAACACGACCGCTTAATTCTGTGGAGCCAGCCACTGTCCAGCCAATCCCAGAAGCCCACAGCCTGTACGTCACCTTGATTCTTTCAGACTCTGTGTTGAACATCTTCAAAGACCGTAACTTCGATAGTTGCTGTATATGCGCCTGTAATATGAATATTAAAGGTGCAGATGTTGGATTATACATCCCAGATTCATCTAATGAGGATCAGTACCGTTGCACCTGTGGCTTTAGTGCTATTATGAACCGCAAATTAGGTTATAACTCTGGGCTCTTCATTGAGGATGAGCTGGATATTTTTGGCAAGACCTCAGACATTGGCCAAGCTGCAGAAAGACGACTGATGATATGTCAAAGCAACTTGATCTCTCAGATGGGAGAGGGAGCTAGAAGGACCCAGGAACCTCCAATGAGCCTCCTCCTCCTCCTCCAGAATCAGCACACACAGCCTTTCACATCTCTGAGCTGCTTGGATTATATGTCCTCCAACAATCGTCAGACACTCCCATCTATGAACTGGAGTTACGACAGACTGCAGGCGGACAGTAACGACTCCTGGATAGAATGCTTCAATGCCCTGGAGCAAGGCAGGCAGTACGTGGACAACCCCACTGGTGGAAAAGTGGATGAGGCCCTAGTAAGAAGTGCCACTGTACATTCTTGGCCTCACAGCAATGGTACGGGTCAGAACAGATTTCTTTTTTCTTTGAATTTTTGTGTGACTTCTTTAAGTTTGTTTGAAACGTGCCAATTGTGAGCCATTTAATCTTTATGTGGGAAATCATACACATAAAAATATTCTAGAAATAAAGTAGATTTCTGAAAGCTTTATAAATTACATATAAAGTACCAATAATCCAGTTGTCCTTAGACTTTGTGGTCTAAAGCCTGTAAGAATCTGTAGAAGTTCAAATCTGCAGCAGAGATGCAGAACAAATTCAAGTATTGAGGGGATTATGGGCCCTTTTTTTTGGAGAAGGGTATGAGCAGTCAGCAGAAAAGAACTGCTCTGTATGAAAGTGTCACCAAGAAAAAAAAAAAAGGTGATTTTATAATCAAATATTACCTGTTTATATGCTGAAGGTGCTCTGACTTCTTATGAACTGAGCTGGACAACAGTAACATTGAAAGGTATGTGAAAAGGACTATGATGACAGCTTTATTTCAGTAATGTTTTCATAAAGTACCACATTAAATGCCATTAAGCGAATTAGAGTTGTACGRATGTAATGGGCATTGTGAAGAGCAGTGCGAAGGAACAATAAACCAAAAAACATTGCCGCTTCAAAATAATTCTTCCGGTTCCTCGCTGAAAATGATTGATGCTCCTTTGTCATTTGCAGTATTGGATATCAGCATGCTCTCATCCCAGGATGTGGTGCGCATGCTGCTGTCGCTGCAGCCCTTTCTCCAGGACGCTATCCAGAAGAAGCGAACAGGAAGGACCTGGGAGAATATCCAGCACGTGCAGGGACCGCTCACCTGGCAGCAATTCCATAAGATGGCAGGACGGGGAACCTATGGTACATATATTGTGTTATATGCCAACAGWTAAAATGAAAGCATAGTTTTCTAGAAATGTGCACTGTCTTCTGGAAATACATTAGAACAAATGGCTCTTTAGAGAGCTTTTTGTTTTTTCTTTTGGGCTCCTCACATCGCTTTTTTTCTCAAATGCCTTAAAAGGCATTCAAGCACATGCTTRAATACCGTAGTGGAGGTTTTACCCTTCCAGACCGATGAATATTTACAGAGTGCAAAAATGTGGGGTGAGGATCAAACTCCCTATCTGAATCTGTATTTTGGCTTGTACCGAAACTATCTGGTATATAAATAACATGAAGAGAGGAAGCTGTTAAATCTGTATCAAATCATAATGGGGAAGAGGGGCTTTCTGAGCTATACAAATATACAAAAAGTGGGTGTGCTTTCTCCACAGAGAGGTTTGTTCTAAGGTTTCCCATAGTCTTAATAAGTTTCAGTTTAAGTATCTCCTGGTTATAAGTGACACTTCTGGAAAATACAAATTACAAAATAAGATTTTGTATGTGCGCATTTGCAAAATAATGACTGATCTTTAAATATGTATTTCTCGCCGGCAGTTTATTTCAGTCTTAACCAATGCAGTCTTGCTTAGTTTTTTTTCTACAATTTCTGGGAGACACCATGTTAAACTGGATGGTAGTCCTCTCAGCTGTGAGAGCAAGTGCTCTGGAGCACTTACTGTGGAGAGGAGCAGGAGGCAATTTTTAGAATGATGATAACTTTGCTTAGTATTATATGCCTGGGAATAAGTTTGCCTAACCATTTTACTTAGTAAATATGCACAACCAGGTGATGAAGAACTGTAAAATCAGATTTTATGTATTCATATTATTACTTTTGGTTGAATAGGAACTCGTGAGATGTGGTTATGGTTATGAGAAAGTAAAACCACGAGATTAAGCCTCGGGAAGGGCAATACATGTATTTACAGTGTGCTGAAAGATGTTTTATTGCAACTTTCTAGGAAAGTTTAAATGGTGAATATTTTTTCCCAAGGAARAAGACTGTGGGAGAACATGGTTTATCAAGTATGATACAGCCTCGGTATATGTTTCCACTCTATGGTCAAACTTTTAGGAAACTCAGCATGGCAAGGGATTAATTATTTCCACTGTTCCTGTGAAAGAACCCAATTCCTGGTACATCAGAGAACCCACTGCAGTTAAACCAGTTATTTTAACATTTTTTTCTTTCTCTTTTTGTCTTTGAAGGCTCTGAGGAATCTCCGGAGCCTCTTCCGATCCCGACTTTACTAGTGGGTTATGACAAGGACTTCCTGACAATCTCTCCATTCTCCTTGCCATTCTGGGAGAGGCTGTTGCTAGACCCRTATGGGGGCCATCGGGATGTCGCCTATATCGTGGTGTGTCCAGAAAATGAGGCCTTGCTCGATGGAGCCAAAACTTTCTTCAGGGACTTGAGTGCTGTATACGAGGTTGGAAAGAGGAACCACACAATTATTTCTTCTTAAGTGTCACTTCTGCTCTACTGCATGTTCACTGGGAGAAATCCATGGGTTTTAAAGTTACAATTATTTGAATAAGGATATCTTTCATTTTGAGGACTTTCTGCACTTTCAGAGTCCAAGAATACTATCTGATTAAGTTATACTGTGATTCTCTGTACATTTTGGGGTATTTGTTGCCATCTGCTCTTTCCAGTACACATTCCCTTATTTTGCAGAGGCTACAACACTCGTATTAATACGGTTGCAGCCTAATGCATGAAGGCCCAACCAAACCTAAAGAGCAAGGAGTAGATTAAAGAAACTCTTGCTTTCTGGTAATTGCTAGGCTGGAGATAAAACCATTTCCTTTTTTTTAGCATGCACTACTGAATATGTAAGATTACTTTGTAGCCTTAGTTTTGCTGTAAGTGCAATTCAAGTCAACAGATAAGCGTRGCCTTTTGTTTTTATATTTATAAAGAAGCCACCAGATGTGTGCTGGTAATAAAGGGTTTACGCTACAAACCAGTCTGCATAACTTACTCAGGTGCTTGGCATCCAGTTACAAGCATTTCTTCTTTCCTCACCAGATGTGTAGACTTGGCCAGCACAAACCAATCTGCAAAGTGTTACGTGATGGGATTATGCGGGTGGGAAAGACTGTGGCACAAAAGCTAACAGATGAGCTCGTGAGCGAATGGTTTAACCAGCCTTGGGGCACTGAGGAGTGCGACAATCATTCCAGACTCAAACTTTATGCGCAAGTTTGCCGGCATCACCTAGGTAAGTCTACCRTGGCGCTAGCAAGGCTGTTTCATTTTCGGCAGGTATTTTAGAGGTTACTTGCAATAGGTGGAAACAGGGGGCCTTTTATTGAGGTATGGATTAGGATCTGTTTAAAAATAAAAAAGGTATTATGAGGCTTTACCTTAATTTCTTAATCCTTCCACGTTAAATTTGCCTACTTCAGAAAGTTTTGTTGTCATTTATCAGTCTGGTGATCATGTCAGAGGTTCAAAAGCCAATTCTTAACTCGTTAGACAAGTCAGTTCGGTGTAAGATGTTTGTATGTCTCAAAGATGTTCCACACAAGACTGAATGTATAAATTGATCTGGTTTATATGCTACTGATRTGTATCATCACCCCAGTGCGACAGAATCATGTGCATGGTGCCTTCAAGCATAACATTTATTTATGTAAGAGACGAGTTCACTAAAACTCTGCAAAGGAAGAATTAGTTAACACAGGTGAAAMAGAGAAAGTAACATATCCTTGATGACAGGGGCCTCAATCTACTGGGTGTGGATGCTTGGAACCACATTACCCTGAAGGCATGGTCTCCTCTGGACCTCATGTAGGTTTATTTCTGTCCCGAAACAGTGACACATTTTAAAAGATTAGCCTTTTTAGTCTGTTTTGTTTTGTTATGGCAACCTCCCATATTTGTTCTCTTATAACATAATGTCAGGTGTGCTTGTTTCATGAAGGAGTGTAGAATCTGCGAGTACGGAAGGGTATAAAGTTTGCTGGGGTACTACCAGAAGACTGGTCCTGGATAAGTCCCTGGACTCACCTAACATTGCTCCCAGATTTCATCTGGGGMGAGACGTGGCGGTTCCGTTCCAGAATGGATCCAGAGGCAACATGTCATGTATTGTGTCTRTGACTGAGAAGTGGGATCTTAGCACAAGACACAGACCCATCCAAAACATCACTGGAAATATATTTGCTGAGACAGTGCTGGTCAGCAAGACAGGCAGTGATCACAGAACACCAGCCACGTAAATGTTTCATGCTTGAGCTGAAATGTGCAAGCTATTTTTTTGTCTAAAAATAGCCAGGGATTTTTAAGTGGTTTCTTGAAAAGTGCTTACTCCCTTTGCTCTRAAAAAGGCGTGACAATTCTTAAGTCTGCTTACTTTGAGGACTGGTGATCTGGTTTTGGAAAGAAGTTGAAGCAAACACATCAGAGTTAGCTGGGCAGTTCCACAGACCGCTGAATGCTCGACCCATCCTTTGAGGAAAGTTTGGCAGAACAGGCTAGGACTCATCTATTTCAAATGACCCTGTGGCCTCATTCAGTCTCCTTTTAGTTTTAATTTACCACGTAACTGGGAGAGAAGAATTATTACAACACTACTTAACGTAAATACCCCAGGCTTACATGCAGAAATACATAGCATGTGCACAGCCAGTTGAGGAATCGGGCTGCTCAATTCACACCTGAGGCATSTGGCAGGGGCAGTGTTGGAAACTTCTGCTGCTGGTGATTTACCACCTCTGACAGTAAATAAATGATAAGTATTGATTTACTTATTTTTTTATTCATTTATTACTTAAAAATAATCACTGTGATATCTCTTTTTCTGATACTGAGGAGCAGAAATAACTATATTAAAAGTTTGCCATTATTGTAGCTCAGGTAAAAAGGACTTTTAGATTTGCAGTTGACAAAGATAACCTGTAGTAGATTGCAAAACTGAAGACTATTACATAAAGCTGTTATCGTAACACAATCTAGCCACAGATTATGACACGTTAGTACCAACTTTGATTCAAAAATCTCCACAAAGTCATTCCTGTTTTTAAAGACATTTGATTCCTATCAGTTAGAACTGAAACTCTGAAGAATGGATTCCAAAGTAAATATTTATCATGGAGATTATATTCACTCAGCATTTGTATACTCTTAGAATATTCTAAAAGCGCAGAAAATATTGTATGACTTTATGGTTACTGCAGTTCACTTTGATCTAACAGACTGTCATTAATCTCCTTTCCTCTTTACATGCTATTTCAGCACCTTACTTAGCCACTCTGCAGCTTGACAGCAGCCTATTGCTACCGCCTAAGTACCAAACCCCAGCGCCAGCAAGCCAGACACAAACAGTACCTGGGAACACTGGACCTGTACCCTCAAATTCAACGTGTCTTTCAGCTGCCGGGGCACCACCAACAGGCAGTTCTTTCAGCTCCACACCCAGTGGTGGGACCACTAGCCTTCCAGCAGGAAGCAGTTCATCCTCTGGATCCTCTGTGCCACAGCTGTCGGCATCTTCTGCAACACCCGGCGTTAACCAGATGACCACTACCTCTACTCCAGGGTTTAGTGGGAACGTTGGTTCAGGGCCAAACACCAGCACTGGGGGAAACACAGCAGAGCGCTCGCAAGGAAGCACAGGTCCTGGAGGAGACACAGAGTCAGCTCAAAACWTACCACAACAGCAACAAGAAGGACAGGAAGGGTAAGTTATTTAAGTGCTCAAGTGACTCAAAGTACTTCTAATTAAATCCACTGTTCTCCTGTTTTCATGCAACTCGTAACCTTTAAGTCTTATGTAAATCCGTGAAAGGAGAGGACCCTCTGACATGTGCAGTACTACTGACCAGTTGTAAGCGGAGCTGGGCCCATTGTTATTTGTAGCAGTTACCGATAAAGGCGAGTTGGAAAAAACAAACCTCCCCTTTTTCACTACAAGAAACAAAGCTTGATCTAACTGCGTGACCATGGGTGTTGTAGTGCCGTTTGAGATGCCTTAGGATACCCCACCTGGCCTGCATKTGCAGTACAAGAAAAACAAAAGGTGTCTCACAGGTTCTGTGCCATATCTGCTAGCTCGGTCTCATGTGTCAGGTGGTGCAGGATATCTCATGTGGCACTGAATGCCTCTTAACATGGGCAACTCCATCACGCTGTAATGTTAACAGATACAAAACACAATCCAGGGATTTCTTCCTGATTTTCTTGCATTGCAAGTATTGTTTTGCAGGCAGGTATACTGTGAGGTCAGCGAACAGGATTGTATTGCTGTTATTTTAAAATAAATTTTAGCAGCACAACTTTTTTAAAGACTTCATTATAAATAGTCATCCATCAAACATAAAAATTAGGAAAAGGTTTTTTAACATCTTATGTAAGTAACTTCCTGAGTGAACATGTTTTTCATTACTCTCATAATAATGCATATTACTAATACTCATGATATATGTTATGGAGTTCCTGTATCTTAAGTGAAAAGCCCACATCCTGTTGTAGTTCGGGTTATCCTTAAGACATCTGTTCACCGGATCTATGCAAAATACCATTTTATCAACTGCAGCATGGTTTCTGACCAAGTCAGTCTGAGCTGCTTTTTATCACTTACAGATGTTGAGCCTCCCATTCATGGTTGAGGCATGGAGGAGTGTTTTACCAAGTAAAAAATGTTCAGTTGCTCCTTCCATTACCAATGGAACCTTTTCTGTAACTAAACAGAGAACTTCAGTCTCCACGAATATTACTTTGGCACTTTTCCTCAGTTCTCAGTTCCTTCTCTCCCAAAAGAAAACCCTAAACAGCACCGAAAACCAGGTATGCACAAACATAAAGCTCACAGAGCTAGTATTAGTCAACTTTTCCATATTCTTCAGATGTAATGCATTCTGATTTGCATTAAATGAGATTATGTTAGACTTTATGGTAAGTATCTTTAATGCATAATTAATAACAGGTATTTTGGATTAAGAACTGCTGTGAGTAAAAGTCATCTCTCCTCAATCACTGGGGTCATGTTTTTTAGTTTTGCTTCCSAACATAAGAATCACTTAGTACTCCCCTTTCTCCTCCTCTTGCTTCAGCCTTGCACACCTTTACAGAAAAACAGTAATTAACGATTGTAACTGGCCTTTGAATTGAACAACGTGTATGTCTCTAGTGTTACAGAGAGGGAGAGAATAGGGATTCCCACTGAACCAGAGTCTGCGGACAGCAATGCCTATCCTCCAGCAGTTGTCATCTACATGGTGGATCCTTTTACCTACACTGCAGATGAAGAATCTGCCTCAACCAACTTCTGGCTGTTAAGTCTGATGAGATGCTACACAGAAATGCTGGATAACTTGCCTGAGAATATGAGGAATTCTTTCATTCTCCAGGTAATTCTACCTTCCTCTGTATCTTCACACCGGAGAGTCATTCTACCACAGCATACTTTTGATACATATGCTATACTAAAAGATACAAAATGGAAGATAATATATAAAATTTGGGTGACATTTACAGATTATTTTGTTGACAGAACAARGCTATATATTAAAAAACATTTGCTTTTGTTTTGATGAGGAAATTTATTTAAGGCAGCCACAGTATCCTTGCATCAAATCTGTTGCACGGTTCTAGCAATCATATATGCTAGATGCTTCCTGAAGAGGAATTTCAATTATTTAAGTTGCAACTTGGGTTGCCACTGCCAAAAACGTCCAGTTGCTCCTTTGATTACTTTGCATGTTGAGTTGTGTGCTTTTTATATTCTCTTGATTTATACTGTTTAATCCAAAAGAAGTATGTGAAACCAGACATTTAATGCATAATTTAACTATTGTATTGTTATTATCTGCTTCTTAAAAATAATTTACCATGTAACTTGGCATATAATAATAGTTACTTACTATGGAATTACTTAAGAATTGAATTTGTGTAGTCAGAAGCAGAGCTTGGCCTATTGCCCAGACTGCCTGCATTCTGCCATGCCTCCTCTTTCACAGTGGCTCAGTCTAAATAAGTGGGGGGAGAAAGGGAGGCCAGAGATTACAGGCTGTGCATCTACATGTGCGACACATGCAAGAAGCAGCGTGTGAATGATTTCTGTACAACTTACTCATGTATGCTCAACTTRGCTTAAAAGTATTTTAATTCAAATGATTAAAAAAAATGAATTAGAAGTTATAGTATCTCAAAGTGGGCACAAAACATTTGTCATTTTTTTGTAACCTTGACCTCATCATTCCCTGAAATGATGGGGGAAACTGTCACCAAAATATTTTAGGCTCGGGGATGAACTGAAAATCAGATTCACAACTTCATTTTGTGGTAGACTGCAGGCAATTTAATTGATTCAGACCTGAAGATACTRAAAATAAAATAGCCACTGTCATTGCAGCGTCTGACATACAAGCACATGTAAACTGTATATTGAAATGGTATCTTAGCCTGTATAAGACAACTAATGGGCTTACCAACTCTTGGTAAGTACTATTTCTTTTCTGGGCACTTACCATTTGTTTCTCAAAATATGTGGCATTTTGCCAGTTTAAGTAAAAATAGTAGACAATTTTCTCTAAGAAAAGGGTAACAGGGTATAGTTACCAGCACAATATTCTCACAGCTGTACCATAGTATACACAAATATACAGTTATTTCAAAATAAATCAAACCCAAACGTTTACAGATTAATTACAATTCATATATAGAATGGAAAAGCCCAGCACCTGAGATTCCTGGATGAAGAAGTTGTCTTTTAAAAACACGCAGTTGCATTTAGTGAGTAGAATATGTTACCAAAGTAACAATGGTTCAAGCAAGAACCATAGAGTAGTAAAAGTTTTGTGATACTTAAGTTTTATTACTACTGAAAATATTTGTTAAAATATTTTTGTTAAAAGAATCTGCTTGGGTTGCGTAGTGTTAGGTACAACATAAATATTTTGTACTGACAGTTTCTTCTCCAAAGATCTCCCTGTTCAAAAGAAAGTATGTTTCCACAGCCATGTGTAGGACATTGTATTTCTCAACAGTACATTAAAAAAAAAAATGAGTTTACAGGGATTTAATTCTGATTTTAAAAAGGATTTGAACTGGAAAGATTATTTTTGTTACGCTTTGTTTCCTTCTGAAGAAATGTTGTACCATTTCTCCTTCCTGTTCTTGTTGTGCAGATGGGTCTTAACCACCAAACTCATACCTCATAGGCAAATCTTACTGTAGTTCTGTTTCTTGCTGGTTGAATGTGTGAATTTAAGTGTCTTGCTTCACATTACTTTCTGAAACAAATAAAACTGAACAGCAGCATAAGATTGCCGAGTGAGGTCCCGCTGTTTACTAAATTGAAAAGGAGAAACAACCACATAAATCATTATAATAGAATCTTAATTCTGCTTTCCACAGTCTCATTTAAGAATGACACCATAGTGCTGATTCCCACGTGAACAGCACACAAATACTAACTCTAACCACAAACTGTGGAACCAAACCTGCCTAAACACAAAGTTCAGAATACCGAGATTTTGTAGGAAAGGCTACCTGCAAATGAAGATGTTGATCAGAAAAACAATTTTAAAAAAATTAAAGGTGTTTGAATATCAGTGTTTGGTTTTGGACTGAGGATTAAAAAAATTAAAATTCAAATACCCCCAAGTTTTAGGGTATTGCTTTTAAAAGCCACTAGTAGCTACTGCTTGTGGTATACTTTGATAAATGTTATACATGTAATTAATTATGTGCCCTTCCCAGATTGCAGTATGAATGAGAAAGTGGACTTCAGAAAAATAAGACTCGACTGGGCAAAATAATCTGTTCTTTTTGTGTAGTTGATTGAGTTTCTCATTCAATTACGTTTATATCACAGAAAGCAAAATTCCTTTAGAGTTTGTAGTAAGCCACCTTTGTCAGCTATTATAGCTGCATTATAGTACTGTTCAGTTATTGTTGCCCTGTAAGACTCTTCTGTTATATTGGACAGGACAGTAGGAGTCAGCTTTCTGAGCAATTTTGCAGCCTTAAATACATCATCATAATGGAAACAGCAGTTTTGTGTCAGGGATATAGTTGCTGAATGTTGCAGCCATTCATGCAAAACAGCTGTAGCCCCGATGGGAAGCTACAGATACTGTAATGCAAATACTTGAATACCACATACAAAGTGTCACGGTTGTTAAATGACTAATGAATGTGTRAATCTGGTTTGATATTAATGAACAGCTCTTTGAAGACTTTCAATCACGTTTTATTGTTTGTACGAATTATATAGATTGTGCCTTGCCAGTACATGCTGCAGACAATGAAGGATGAACAGGTTTTCTACATTCAGCACTTGAAGTCTCTGGCATTTTCAGTGTACTGCCAGTGCAGGAGGCCGCTGCCCACCCAGATTCACATCAAGTCTCTCACAGGCTTTGGGCCAGCTGCCAGCATTGAGATGACCCTCAAAAATCCTGAGGTTAGTATTGGGGTCAGAAAATGAAAGCCTGCTAATAAACTGTACCCRCTTTTCTCAAATATCAAAAAGAGTAGAGAAAATACTTGTAGGAGTATTTTTTCAAGGTATTGAAGACTATAAAGGGAAAAGGTAAGCTAGTACTAAATAGAAAATAGTAAGAAAAATGTCAAACTGCTTGCTCTCAAAACATTTTAAGCTTGTGTGTATGCTGTTACTTGGGATTCTGAGACATTTTGTAGTTTTAGTCTATGGTACTCCTACAAGAAAGTGTTTGTGTCCAACCTTTATTTATATACATATATATATATATGCATATATATGAAATAAGTTCCTGTGCCTAATTACAGATATTATATTAATTCCCTGAGGTCATGGAGAAATCCCCCTATTTCAGTGGGCTTATCTTTCATCTGTTTTTGAAACTGTAAATATTCAAGCCCTGTTTCTGGAATTTCAGGGATTTCAAAAGAAGAATAATCCATCCTACTTTCGATGAATGTTTTTCATTCTTTGAAAGATAACGATGACTGTTTTATTTAGATTTAATGGACCAACTAAACACTTAAACACTTACCTTGGGATAAAGACATGCTTGTTAGGGTTTAAAAACCTAGTTTCAAAATCATCATCAAACCAATCTATCAGCACATTTCATTACTCACGTAAAACCATAAGCTCTCACTGAAAATTTCTAAAAGCAGTATCACCCCAGGCATCTCCTCTTCACATTCTCTCCTCATGCTTCCCTCAAAAAGGTATCTGTTCAGCRGAATGGATTTTGCAGCAAGTTAGAACAGTCACACTGCAAGCTATTTAGGTGTAAGGGGAAGAGCAATAAACTTGCAAGACCCCTGCAAGCATCTCCCTCCCTTTAATTAATGTTCCTGCACTGTTGCCAGGGTGGTACACTTCTAGAAAGTGACACAAGCAGAAATATGATACCCCTTAATGTCTCTAAGAAAGCACTGTAACTTGCTTTTCTTCTACGCCGATTAACTTGCACTYTGCATTTCATGTTTAATTTCCTGAACATACAAAAGACACCAAAAAAGGGGCAAACGTTTTCATGGGCAGCTTGCATTTAGCATACTTAATCAGATGTCTACTTTTTCCATTTCACATGAGTTTGCTRTCAGTCTGCACTGCAGACTTCCAAACTTTGCCTGAAAAATTAAGAAAATACCCTGACCATTTCTAAATTATTGAGCATGTCTGGTCAGGCCCGTCGTGTTTTTTCTTCAGAGAGGAGTTATAAAGCAAAGCTGGGTTTGGGGCCGACCATCTGGAAAGCAGCTCTGCAGCAGAAGACGTGGAGGTCCTGTTGGACAAGAGGAATGTGAGCCAGCAGTGTGCCCTTGAGCAGCGAAAGCCAACAGCAGAGAGGCTGCATGAGGAAGGGTGCTGACAGGAGAGCAAGGGAGGTGATTGCTCCCCTCTCCTCAGCACTGGAACATACTGTGTCTGGTCCTGGGCTCCTCGGTACAAGACACAGGCACACCGGAGCAAATCCAGCAAAAGGGCCACAAAGATGATTAAGGGACGGGAGCATCTGACAACTGAGGAGACACCGAGAGAGCTGCAGCTGCCCAGCCRGGGGGGCTCGGATAAATGTGTATGAATACCTGATGGGAGGGAGTAAAGAAGATGGAGCCAGGCTCTTCTCAGTGGGATCCAGTGATGGGACGAGAGGCAGTGGGCACAAATTGAAATACAAGAAATTCCGTTTAAATGAAAAAACACAAGAAAACTTTTTTACCGTAGGAGTGACTGAACACTGGAACTAGTTGCCCAGGCAGGCGGAACATCTCCATCATCGGAGATGACATCTGGTATCTGTATGTCCAGTGATGGAGATATTCAGAGTCCTGCACGTCCTGCTCTAACTGACCACGCTTTTAGCAGGAGGATTGGACTAGATGATCAGAGGTCCCTTCCACTCTCAGCCTCCTGTGATTTTATGACTGGGTGTTTGGTGGGGGCTTTTTCTGTTTGGGTTTTTTTTGTGGGTTTGTTTTTTTTTTTTTTTTGTTAATAACAGATGGATTTAATAATCTATTACTATCAGACTCTGCAAGAGGACTGCACATGTATTATTTAAAATACTAATTTGCTTCTGCTTATTGTTAAATGGCATTGAATGGCCCCGATTTCTTACAACCTTTTACARGTTGGTTTTCTGAGGGGTGAGGGGTAGTTTGTTTCTTGAAGAGAAGCACTATCACATGTATAGCAGATCTGATGAATTATAGAACCATAGAATCATTTAGTTTGGAAAAGACCCTTAAGATCATCRAGTCCAACTGATGTTCAGTGCTGATTCGAAAACCAAAGTATTTCTGAAATTAAAACTGTGAGCTGTAAGACTTAAGAATTTCCGACATCATGCCTGATGTTCATGAGAGTATTACCTAATGCTTAGATAGAAAACYGTACATGAAGTTTGAGCTCTGCCTGAGTCTTCGGTACCTCACATCCGATCGTGCTGTCCATTGTTCTGTAGGTAGTATGTGAGTGGACGGAGGTGAGCAGATGCCATCAATTTTAGCAAAAGGATATACAGAATAACAGGTTTGAACTCCTGACTGTTTCAGAGATTGGTATCACCCTGTCCAAAGACCGTTTTCATACCTTAGTTTCCCRGTATATAAAAAGCAATCTTTAGATAAGGTTTTATGCATCAGTTTGAACTAGCAAAAATGAATTGTCTATAACCACCCTTTTCCCAATATCTCTCTTGACTAGGAATACCTCAAATTTTGAATTTATTTCTTGTTTCAAACTTGCATTTTTCTGTACTTGCTGCCAATCTGTGCTTGTGTGTTTTTTGCATTAAATAGTTTTTGATATATCTGCTGATGATTGCGTTGACTTTATTGCAGAGGCCCAGCCCAATCCAGCTATACTCTCCTCCTTTCATCTTGGCACCCATCAAAGACAAACAGACAGAGCTGGGAGAAACATTTGGAGAGGCCAGTCAGAAATACAAYGTGCTTTTCGTTGGATATTGTTTGTCTCACGATCAGCGTTGGCTTCTGGCATCCTGCACTGACCTTCACGGTGAATTGTTGGAAACCTGCATAGTTAATATTGATTTACCAAACAGGTAGAAACCTTTATTTTTTACGTTATATCTAGCTCTATAGTTGTCATCCCTCACTCTCATTAGTTCCTTGCACATCCCTTCTAATCACATTTCCTGCTGATGGGATTATGATAAAGTTACAGTGATAACATTTCAGTTGGCACTTTTATAAACTGCAGAGGAAGAAAGTTACTGTGTTACACTTGTTTTACAAATGCTACCTACGAATCTCACCTTCAAGAACAACTGGTGTGTTGCTCAGCATACTGACACCTCTCCGTGTCACTGCAATAATAGCACTGAAAGCAAACACATACTTGTTCTGCTTGTTAGTAAAAGGTAAGTTAGGCACTCCACAGGACTGCAAGAACTGCTATAGAGGGTAAGCAGTGAAATAGTTAAACGGAATAAATCTGCATATTGTCCTTGATTCTCTTCTTACTTTGGGGTTTTCTTTTTCTTCCTTAACCTCCAGGTCAAGGAGGAGCAAGTTGTCTGCACGTAAAATTGGTCTGCAGAAGCTGTGGGAATGGTGTGTTGGTATTGTCCAGATGACATCACTGCCTTGGAGAGTTGTAATCGGGCGTCTCGGCCGCCTGGGCCATGGGGAGTTAAAAGGTATGAAATGTCAGCGCTGTCACTACCTGCGGTTTTGGAATGAAGACACGGCCTTAGTGTGCAAGGCAGAATGACTTACAGAATCGATCATGAACCTTTAAAACCAGAAAATTGAGAGCGATAATCCTACCCCGGCACTGAATTTTTTATTGGTTTGCAAAAACAAATTGCTTGTTTGTAGACTGTGTTTGACATTACTCCCTCATGTCTTGTAGATGTTTGTAGATTAAATAGTATTTGCACAGTGTATTTCCAAGTGGAACTCATGGGTTTCGCCACATGTTAGAAAAAGATCTGAACAATAGTTATCTTGTCACAGAAATAGAAACAGGATTCRGTTCTGATTCCTAAACTTAAACATAAACTAAACAAACAAAAAATTCTTGCAAAAAAAGTTACTGAAAAAAAAATATTTCTTTTTCCTGTGGTATACAAAACTAACTGATAATCAGTGTTAACCAGCAATAAGGTACTCTCTGCAGCCTGCAAACAGTTCCCAAGATTTAGCATTCCTAACAGCCTTGTGGGAACTCAAAGGGAGCGCTGGAGTGTTTTAGGTATAGGTGCCTTAATCCAACAAGGGTAGGGACTGCCTTGCTTCACTTCAACAGTGACTCCTCTCACTAATTTAAATACATGCAGTCATCATCTTTTCCTCCATTTCTAATGGCTGTGGCCACTATTCAGGTTTTGTTTATTAACTGATTGGAAGAAAATGGGATTCTGAGAGGGTGCTCTCAGTCTTCTCCCATCTCCTGAGTTGGAACATGAAGATAAATTAGACAGGAGGATACAGATATTTCACGAGTGTTTGTCCTTTTACATGAATAACTGAAGGAGATGTGAATTGCTCTGGTTAGCTTATTGTAAAAGATTCTCTATTTCATGAGATGGGAAAAAATTGAAAAACAGTGCACAATAAATAACAATTCAGTCTGAAAGCACAAMGAAATACTCCAGTTGGGGAAAAAGCAGTAATTAAATGCCTTCTCCCATATAGTACATGCAGGGAAGAAGAGCTGTTGCCTGCCCCGGTAGGGGAATTTGGTATCCGCCACACACACAGGAGTTAAATGGAACGAAGGCAGGAAAACAGATTAGGAATTTAATCAGCAACTCYCTTCCTCTGTTTGGACACATAATGTCATTTAAATGGCTAAAAGTAGTTTCTTGAATGTGTATCTGCACCTCCACTGAAAATTGCTTTATTTAGTATATTTTATTCACAACAAAGTTTAACAAAATTTCTCTGATGTTGAGCGTGTGAATTCGTATGTCTTTGCTTACGTTTGAAGTATTCCAATTATGCAGTATGTTAGATGAAAACAGATGTCCTTTTTGAAAAAAGAATCAGTGCACTTCAGGAAAAGATTTGTATGTAAATAAAAAACATTTAAAAATATTTTAAAAAGAATCCTTATATGTTGCCCTGTTTCACATCAGATAAGTACCTCCTCTACCTTACAGGTAGAATGAAAGACTCATTCTTAAAGAAAGACATCATCTTCAGTGATTTGTCAGAGTGATGCAGTTAGCTCCTGGGAAAACCAACAAACTACCACAAAATAAAACACTCTGCAGTAGCTGCTTGAATACCCAGTTTGCAGAGCCATAGACCTTGTTTACACGGGGAGGCAGTCCAGAATAGTACAGTGTTAAGGAAATGCAAAGTGTTACTAATATTTTGCTATTTTCAAGCAAGTGCTGGCTATTTCAGAACTCCATCCTATTCTATCATAATGTTTATTCATTTCAGACTGGAGTATCCTCCTTGGGGAATGTTCCCTGCAGACAATCAGCAAACAACTAAAGGAGGTGTGCCGCATGTGTGGCATCTCATCAGCAGACTCTCCTTCTATCCTCAGTGCCTGCTTAGTTGCCATGGAGCCCCAGGGGTCATTTGTTGTGATGCCAGGTAAATTTTATCCAACTATTTAAATGCCAATTAAACTTTTCTTCTTTTATTATACTTATCACATCAGCACGTTAATTTTGGGGGACTTTTGAGTCCAGCAAGAAGACCTTGACTAGCATGGCTAAACGTGGTAGAAAATAGGTTGAGCCAGCAGAATTCCCCAAAATACCACGAAGAGATGCTACGCTGGGAGTGTAGGCTCCTAGGGGGAAGGATTACTGAATGCCACTGCCGAGCGGATGACCTTTTCCTTGGGGTGGCCACGTTTTCAGGTAGACCAGTTCTCGTCAGCTGAAATGCGATGTTGCAGACGCCCTCGTGCAAGGAGGACYGCAGACACTGTAAGAGTCGACAATGTGAAAGACTAGGAGTCTTTGTGAATGGGAGTAAGGATAAAACCTACTTGCCTTTTCATATGCTTAAGTTATTTAGAGAGTTCTATTATAAGCAGCAGTCCACAGAGTTAAACTGAAGTAAAATTAAATTTTGAGGTTCCCTTTAGTTATTGGTTGTATTACGTAAGCACGTACTTTTTAATGTACGTGGCGACATATCCTTACAAACTACTCTGTTTTTTTAGTTTAGAAATAAAAGATTACTACATGGAACAGAATTAGACGAGCTTGAAAATTACTCATCAAGCTGAAYAATTTTCAAAGCGGAGTTTTTGTAACATGAGAAAATAGGTGGCAAGTTATGCTTTCTTCATGTCAACCAAAGTGGYGTATATTGCATAATTATACAGATGTGCGTGTCAAAAATAAATTTAACTTGCTCATTTAACAAGAAAATCTTTGATTAAGGGGCAGCAGAATGAAAGGAAAGGTGGGGCATTGTATGGGAATTCACAKAGCTAAACATTATCTACAACTTGTGATCTTAATTTCACGCTCTTCTAATAATTTATTCTTTTTAAGATAAGAACTTTAAACACTTGTATTAGCTTGCAAACCCAGATTAGAAATTAATTGAACGCAGAACATATATTTTGAAGATGATGCAAATTAATGTCTCTGCCGTTTGCTTCTGTTCTGGAAGATGCTGTCACTATGGGGTCAGTGTTTGGCCGGAGTACTGCGCTGAATCTGCAGTCATCGCAGCTGAATACCCCTCAGGATGCCTCCTGTACACACATCCTGGTTTTCCCAACCTCTGCTACTATCCAGGTAGCACCAGCAAATTACCCCAATGAGGATGGATTCAGCCCTACTAATGGTGAGTAAGCATTGTCTAGTGTCTAGACACGTGTCTAGTGTGAGAGGTGAAAGCCTTGCGAATGCTCAGTGGCCTCCTCAGAACATCAGCAGAGCTGAACCAGTCATGAATAAAAACGGAGCGGCCCAATGTTCCCCCACGGACCCCATATGTCCCTAATTTAATTTAAAGAGAACAACACTGTATAGTTACGGGATAGTATACTATGTTTTTCTGAAGCCTGTTTTCAGATAATCATACTGATTTACTCCAAAAGTGATATTGACCAATCAGTATGTGAAATGGCGCAGACTATAAAATGCTTTTTCTTGTTGCTGTGACTTGATCAGGCCAACTTGTTTTTTATAGCAGTGTTTTGCTTCATGCCCTGTTGTGTACAAAACTTGTGAGGAAGGAGGTACTTGTTTTAGAATTTTAATCTTCCCGTAAAGTAGGCAAAATAGACCAACCTGAGAATTCTTTATGTTGGCAGTGTGCTTTTTCAAGTATATTTAACCCTATAGTTTGCATCAGCAAGTCTCTGCTTAATACTTTATATCAAATAAGTATTTTCCTAACTGTTTTGCCATAAATACTTAAAAATGATTGTAAAATAATTTAAACCGAGAGTAACTACAAACATTTAGAATAGAAGTATTTTATGAAGAGGGAGGTTACAGTGTAGCGGGGAAGAAAGGCCCACTATTTTTAATGAAAGAGTCTGCTTTGATCTGTTCCTCCTGGAATTTCAGTGGGCCTCACAGGAGGGAAGTTACCCCTCTTAATACTTAAGCAGCTGTCCTTTCAAGGCCCCAGAATCCTGACTGAATGCTGTGCTGACAAATATTTAACCTGCATTAACCTGCCCTTTAGTGCTTCAGATGCTAATTAGAATCAGGTACAAGAACTGGCGTTTTCCAAAATGGTGTTAAATTTAATTTTCTTAACTCTGTTCTACTTAATGATTAAACTGCTTCCTATGCTATTAGCCATCTCATTTATGCTTTGGAGGCTAAGCAGAGCATGACATTAGTTCTGTTTTGGTTACTGAGGTTGTAGGACAGAAGTTAATAAACTAAGTTAATTCATTGCTCTTGCAATCCAGTATTTCTCTTCCGAAGATGAAGAAAAACAACCACCTGCCTATTTCAGCACTAGGACTTCAGGTGAAATTAGCTCAAGACACACACATTCTTCTCCATTTTCATGTGGAGTAAATTCCTCTTTCTCAAGATAAATTATTTATTGTAATATGTAGAATGCATAACTGTTGTTTAGGRCTCCATGTGTTTTCGTATAAATTTGGCTGCAATTCCAATTAATTCAGTTAATTCAGACAGCTCCCGCTGTCCCTTTCTGTCCCCTAAAATGTACTTTAAATGTCATTATGCTGTTTAAATGTCTTTGCCTGCTGAGAAATCTGGATAAGGAAAAAACCCTATAAACCATATTGTGATGCTCGTGAGTTTTTGCTCTGTGTTTATAATGTCTTAGCTTTCCACGTACATTACTCGTGGTATCATAACCTGTGTTTCAAATGACATAGAATGCAAACACATTTTCACTGTATCTTTACGCCCTTCCCACATGTTAACATAAACCGAATTAAAATAACAAGTTATGATAATACAACTGTATTGAATTTCTGAGATGAAAGGAAAATATTAAAAGCTGCGTTGTAGGAAATCCTGGTGCAGTATTTGAAATAATCATGGAAGTACGCTGCGTGTGAGTGCGGAGCAGGCCTTGCTGCCCGTACTGACTCGGGGAGCAAACTCCTGGAAGCTGCCAGGGCTGCTCCCGGAATATTTTGAGCAAAGGTACCAAGCGCTGGTGTGTAGCAGTAGAAGCCTGAAGAGCAGCAGCACCTGCTGAGAGTAACGTACATAGGTTTGTTTAATGGGTTTCAAGTATTTTGTTAATGGATTTCTGTGACCAACTGCAGAGAGGTGTCATTTTTTCTGTTAGAAAGTTCAATTTGGATTTTTATTAAGCTGGTATGACAAGATTTTTGTTCACTGTATGGCCATTGTTAAAATYCATGATTTTAATAGATGTGTGCCAACTTTTCCTTTCAAGTCTGTGCGGTTGCAGTCAAAGGTACTAAGAAGGATTAAACAGTAAAGTGTTTATCTCTGCTTTCATCTGTCTCGAGTATGTAAAAAAAAAAAAAAGGAATGATAATAAATTAAAGGGAAYGGTAATAAATTACAATAATTTCTTGACAAAAATGAGTACAGCACATTGGAAATTATTTTTCTTTCTTTTCTTTTTCAGATGACATGTTTGACCTCCCATTCCCAGATGACATGGACAATGACATTAGAATTTTAATAACAGGGAATCTTCACTCTTCACCAAATTCCTCCCCAGTTCCTTCCCCTGGATCACCATCTGGCATTGGAGTGGGATCTCACTTCCAGCATAGTAGGGTAAGGCTGTAGCACTTTAGGGCATATGCTACTTAAAAGAAAACACAAAAAAAGACCCAAATCCTCCAACAAAATCTTTTTTTCCTGTAGATTCTCAAACATAATTASGTCAACAGCAAGCAGAAATTAACGTTAAAATTGAAGGTGCTGGTTAAATACTATTGTAGAGGATGCCTCTGCCTTGACTATTTACATCTCTGAAGTTAATTGTTAGTGTACAAGATAATTGAGAGGAAGAGAGRAGGAGGAGGGAGAAGCTTTATTTTTGCGTGGCAGAGCCATATCTAATGACACTGTATAAATTTAATCTGTACACATCCATTTTTTTCTGGAAAATCATACGGAATGTCCCTGGCACAAAGTGACAAGTCTTTGAGAGAAAGGAAGACATGACAGCTTTCTTCACATGAATTTCTAGGGGAGGCAAGAAGGGAGATAATTCTCCTAATAATAAAACCCTACCCGCAGAAACTCCGCAGGTGCTGGATGTTTATGCAAATGTTGTTTTCTTAGTAAAAATTAGCCTAGAGCACATAGTGTTTGTAAGTTATTTTTGTTTGAAGTGGCTTTTATAAGGTTGGTTCCAACACCAGTGATTAGTTAAAATGCAAATGATTTTTGGTAATTCAAGGTATTTTTTTTGAATCAGCTTTAGCATAATTTGGATCATGTTTGATGGCAAGTCTTTTACTCATACACCTAATTGTGTAAGAGACTTAGCTGTACTCTTAAAATGGTTTTTCATCACCAGTACGTAGCAGTTTGATGCTTCATAATTTCCTGTGGAGAAGTTCTATTCTAGAAATGGTACATTTAAAGCAGTAGCATATTAATTCTTTACTAAATAATACAGTATTTTATTAAAGAAATAGGCAAACTTTTATACAAGAAACAGATAACCCCATGCATTTAAAAGTTCTGGTTTAGTGATCTGTAATAATTTAAGTAACTGGATCTGGATCTGGATCTGTGACTATCACTGGTGACTTGAAACAGTCTCAAGAGAAACTATAAATCTGGTATGAAAGGAAGTACAGAATAGATACTTAGAGGAGGTATAGGTACAGCTAGGATATTTGCCCGTGAATGATGCTACTCATTCAGCCTCTGTAACACAGCACTGCATTTTTCTACATGTAAATAAGATATGTTAAGAAAAGAATTCTCACTCCTTGAAAATKACTAACTAAATGGTGTTAGTTTCACCACCTGGAAGGAAAAAGTCCTGCCTGTATTTTCCTTGCAACCTCTGCCAAAATGCTTCAACGGTCAGCTTAATACAGTCYGTGAGTGAAAAATTACTTCTGCATCAGCCACAAAAATCCTAATACCGTATTTTGCGATCTCAGTACACAACCACCTTACCTTATGTTAATACTCCAACCCACTTTTCAAAGGCTAAATAATTGCACATTACTGTCACTTGGTTATTTCAAACTGGTATGTGGGCAAATTAAGAGTTTTAAATTCTGTTACTAAACCTTCCAGCCACAAATCACAACTCATCACTCRTTACAATTTCTCTCTCTTATTTAGTTCATTCAACAATCTCTGTTCTGTACCACTTTTAGAAATGCGTTTACAAAACTTACTCTCAATGGAACTCCATCCAAGCGGCTTAAGAACAGCACTGAAAGGTTAATGACCAAAGAGCTTAGAGACCTGGACAAGCCATTTCTAGATGAACCTGTCGTAGTAATTCAGTTTAACCATTAACAAGGGCCTAGTAATTGATGTGTAATTTTTGGTTTTAAAAAAGCAACAGCGTGTGATCATTACCTTGTGGGTCGGGGAAGGTCAAGCCTTCGTCCATGTAACCCATAATTGATTGCTGCAGTTCAGCAGTGTAAGTCCTGATTGCTCAGCAGCCAGTTTCAAGGTTTGCTGTTAGGCTTTGTGAGTGCCCRCAGCCAGGTGAGCTGCGGCCTTCTCCAAGCTTTATGGAGTGTTTAACTTCCTTTGATTCCTGATCAAGATATTACCTTAGGAGAAAGACCGGCTCGAAGGACTAGCAGTGAAGGCTTTGTGATTAAGCCGGTTTCTGTTCCGTAGAATCTTTTCCCCACCCACCCCCATCCTTCTTTTATCTATTGACTTAAAAGATGTTTATGGATTAAATGGACTGCTATCGCAGTTCTTCTGGGGTAAGTTTCAAGCTAAAATACTTCACAGGCATCTTTTGGGTTTTTCCTCTATGAAATAAAAGTAAAAGCAAAATAATAAAGGACGTTTCCAAAAAAATCCAAATGCATTTAAAATAGGAATGTACTCTGGAATGAGATGGCAGTCACCCTTTCTGATACCTAAGGAGACCCTTGTAGGTTTGGTAATGCTGTTCATGATAGATAAGGATATATATATCTACACACACAGGATGAGGTGAGCAAGCTCACGCCAAGCGTTCCTATCCAACAGCCTTGGGTATGGAAGGTTCATCTGAGTTTTACTCTACAGAAATAAAATTACAAACATATATGCTGACAGGCAGCGACTCAAAGTCTGATGAAATTAGTTTTACAGCTGGTTTCTTGTTGTTTAACTCTCTCCTCTCCAAATAACTCTTTGGTCCACATATAAGAATATGAGTAACTAATACTTCAAAAATACAGTATATAAATAAATGAGTAACTGATATAAATTGAAAAGCAGGATAGGTGTTTCTTTTTCCCCACACTTAATCTCTGCTTGGTAGTACAAATATAAACAAAGCATAGTATCTTTGTTCCAAGTGTCCATAGCCAGGAATAGCAAGTGTAGCGTTTTTTTTCCAAGTTACCAATGTCACTAACTGAAAAAGCAAGCACAACCAAGCTTATAAAGATGCAGATATTCTCTGTTCTTCCATATGTGAGTAACACATCCTTCCGGTAGCTGAAGTCAGGAGGATCTGCAGTGCAAACTGCTGTTGTTGATACGTATAGGAAAAGCGTATGAGGCTTTATAAACTTAAATTCAACACTGGTCTACTCTCTGCATGCACACACGAAGCTGTTCAGATTCATAGCCAGAGCCCCGTACCTCTAAGTTACGCCATAGCATCAAATTCCAGGTGTACTCAGTTCAATTTAGGAGTTAATGTTGCTCTTTGGGAATCTAAAGTGATTCTGGAACAGAAGCCTGGAGAACCCAGCTACAGGGAAGAAAGGCAGGGATTAGACAACTTTGACAAAGATTCATGAATGACTAAAGGATAGCTCATTAATGACAAGACAGAACTGGATTAAATACTGAGTAATTAGTAAACAAAATTAATGTTATTGGAGTGGGATGTAATGACATAAAACAACCAGCTTGCCTTTCAACTCTTCTTTCAGAGCCAAGGGGAACGTCTCCTTTCCAGAGAAGCCCCTGAAGAACTGAAGCAGCAACCTCTTGCTCTGGGATACTTCGTATCAACTGCCAAAGCGGAGAACCTTCCGCAGTGGTTCTGGTCATCCTGTCCTCAGGCACAAAACCAGTGTCCCCTCTTCCTGAAGGTCTGTCGTGGCATCCTTTCACAGGGGAAGGAGAAGAATTATYCTATGTTGGCTTTGCATGTTACCACAACTGTGACAGTACTGGAAACGGAAATGCAATTTTAAGTTTAAATTTACTTAAGATAGCTGGCTATTAAAACTTAATTCTCTGTTCCTAAAGTCCTTACCTGAAAATGGAATAGTTTGGCAGCTTCTAAATACAGAATCATCAAAGCTGCATCTGGTATTACAGAAATGTCCCAGGTTTCATTTTCAGTCAGCCGAACACAGGAGGGACATAACTTCTATTCCACCGTAATCCAGTTATGACACATAGATTAAGTTAGAAAGGAGAGCAGCATCTCCAGATAGAGCATTTACTATCCATTTCTATTTCCCTAGTTGTAAAAGTTGCACAGTGGAGTCTGTAGTGTCAGAGTGAATCTGATACCTTCCATTCCAGAATCGCAAGTGCTTGCAAGACATATACAGCAGAATTGGTTCAACTACTAGAGATTCACTGATCCCTGTAGAGTGTCATGCAGCTTCTTATTTGAACGAATCAAAAAATGTGAACTAATGAGCATGGAAAGAAGGTGAAAAATCTGCCTTGAATAGCATCACATAACTATTCGAGCAAACAGCGTATAGAAAAAAAAGATAGTACCACTTACTTTATCCATTCCCAGCTTAATTAACAAATACTAAACATTWATGCAAGTCTCTCATCCATGTCTATCAAGCAATTATCAGAGTAAAGGTGTTCAGTATGTCTCAATTCTTTCCTTGTGCAAAAAAAGCAATTTTAGGACTGATGTTAACAACGACTTGCAGTCAGCATGGCAGGCTTTATATTCAGTACAGCACCTCCACCAGCAACGTACTGAACCTTACTCCTTACACTCTGCACTTTTCATGGATAGATTTCCCTGAAGTACGTGCTTTTCTTTAAACCTACAGAATGGACACCTCAAAATAGTGAAAAATGAACCACCATGTTTTAGGAGCTAGAGATGAAGTTTTATGCTAAACTTAAAACTACCTTTTTTTTGTGAATGAGTAATCCAAAGACTATGTTTCGGTTCCAGCAGTAAAAACATAGTCAGCAGAGCTCCAGGCAACTTTATGAATTCCTTCCGTAAGCTTATACTAGATTTGTACTAGAGAGAAGGAGCCACCACCCTTCCCTACACCACCCCCCCAGCCCAACACAACTGCGCTCTCAGATCTAGGCTGAATTAAATGTTTAATTTGACTTGGAACACACTGTTTTGGTTTGGACAATTTTTAATAAAAGTAAGGGGCTGAATTCATGCAGTAACTTGTTCACCATTCAGTGAGCAGGTGGTGCTGTCTCCTTTATGCTGCACAGCCCTGCAATTAGGAAACTTGTACGGCATGCGAGGCATACAGATTCAAGTCATCTTTGTCTGATTTGGATTAAGTATTTCTGAGCTGAAGTATTTCACCTCTAATGTGCGTGCCATAATTGGAGGAGTATAAATTAGAGGTTTTGCCTCGGCAGGCTGTGTGGTGTATTAGGCTACCCACTTGAAAGGCTTACGTGGTTGCTCTACCCCCAGCTCATGATCAATATGAAATCCCATTCCTACTCCTGTATAAACTAATGCACAAGCCTTGCTCCAGAAGAAGGATGAGACAGACTGAG
Source organism: Oceanodroma leucorhoa (assembly GCA_030449065.1). NCBI lineage: Eukaryota > Metazoa > Chordata > Aves > Procellariiformes > Oceanodroma > Oceanodroma leucorhoa. Next base: position 2,375,550 of record JASVER010000064.1, read on the forward strand.
AACCGTAACAGCAGAGAGCAGGACAAAGGCTGCACTAAGTGTCCTGGGTGGGTGGGCAGCCCACCTCAGTGGGGTACTGTGATGGRTCTCCTACTGGGAGAGTTTGAAGAATCAGAATGGTTTGTTACCCAAATACCAGAAGAACCACTGACACGTCGCAAGTGTTGCCCCTCATCACTTCTTCTCTGACTAAAAAGAACAGAATTCAGCATTCTTTTTTAAAAATCCTTGATTCCAGTCAAAAAGAGAAGTCAGTTTATTAAAAACTAATCATTATGGAACTTGGAATACACATGGTCATGGTGGGTTCAACAAAGGATTGCCAACTTTGCATGCTGTCCTGAGACAATTCAGAATGTATTTGTTCACTGTGAATCTTTAGAAGTACTTGCAATGTGAAGAGTTAATTTGTGCTTTTTTCCTTTACACAGGCCTCATTACATCACCATATCTCTGTAGCGCAGACAGATGAGCTTCTACCTGCCAGAAACTCTCAGCGAGTCCCTCACCCCCTTGACTCTAAAACTACATCAGATGTCTTGAGGTAACGCCTTTTAGGTTTTGCATTGCCTCCCTAAGGCTACAGGGACTGAGCTCTGAAATTTCAGAGGGACCTTTTCTTTTCAACCTGGCAAAATTATTTCTTAGCTTTATCAACAGCTTATAACTCTACTATCCCCTACGTGTGTGTCTCAGAGCAGGGGGCAACTCTTACTACAGCTGCTACCTCCGCCACCAAAGAGCGGAGGACTTTGAGGGTTACTTCRTCAGTTTTCCATATTCCTATACAAAACTATGTAAAGAAAACTTACAAACAGCTTTGCCTTACCAAGTTTTGCCTCCCAAAGATGGTTCTGTTTAGCTGGTGCTCTGATCTGGACTCTGTCAATAATGATTTTTACTCACCAAACCAAACTGATTTATAGAYGGAGATAAAAGTACTCTCCTGATACCAGTGTCTTAGGAATTGGGATATAAAGGAGACATTCTTCCTGAATTAATACAGGGTTGTGTATCGTATTGTCCAAGATAACTAGAGGACTGTTTGCCTCCATCCCACCTGTTGGGGACTGAAAAAAGATCTGTTTGATGAGACAGCATACGGGGTGGAACACACCAGTGAACAAACACGTACATTTCATCAAGTAGAGAGTATCAGCAGGAAACATGAGGAATAATCTAATCTAAGAAAATTAGTGGTGTTTGTATTATTCTAGAAGATCTGAATTTGCATCCTTTTAGAGGACTGAGCTATCGCAGGTGTCCTGAGGTACTACTGTCTTTGTTTTGAGTAAAAGGATGATGCAATGCAGAAGGAAAGAACAAGATACAACGGACACAAGTTACAACATGAGAAATTCTAATCAGATACGGGATCACACAAAAAGTGTGATCAAATACTGGCGCAGGTTGCCCAGAGAGGCTGTGGGACCTCCACCCTTGGAGGTGCTCAAGACTCAAGGCTTTGAATACAGTGGTGGACTAAACCTCCAGAGGTCCCTTCCAACCTGAATTATGATTCCGTGGTCTCTGCTATGTGCTGGGGAGGGCCTTCAGTCAGATAGCTTGGTTCAAGTTCAAACATACTAAAACATRCCCCTTTTCAGTGAGTTTCCTACTTTGCAACACCACCAGCGTTACTACAGGCAGGCAGTCCTCATGACGTTGCATCTCCAGGAGAAATCAGAGATAAGTTTAAGTAAATCTTCTAGAAAAGACAGGAAGGAAAGGAGTAAACAGTTCCAGTTTCATTTCTCTCTGCRTTTCTCTTCTGCAGGTTTGTTTTGGAGCAGTACAACGCACTGTCCTGGCTTACATGTAACCCTGCCACTCAGGATCGCAGCTCCTGCCTTCCTGTCCACTTTGTGGTGCTCACTCAGTTGTACAATGCCATCATGAATATACTTTAATAGATAGAAAAGCACTTGTTCTTCTGGCTTATTCTCCCCTCAACCTGAGAAACGTGCCACAGTCTGCAAAGATCACAATTTTGCTTCTCTTCAGACCAGTCCTGTGCTGTGCTTCTGTTCCTCCAAAAGCACATGTGAATTCTGCAGTGTTCAAAACTAAACTACCCATTAACATCTCTGGCAGCTTCAGTCCAACATCTGGGAACATCCAAGAACAGTGAACACAGAGTAACCTCAAGCCAGTGTTAGTTTGGTGGCCCAGTAACTACTGGTCAGTGTGATTTTTATTTTTTTTTTTTAATATTTTATTTTTTTAAGGAAGACTACAGTATCTTTTTGCATTAGGAACTCTGATAAACAACCAAGAGCAGTTTCAGCCCTGCAAGTAAAAATACCTTGTAGTGACCAGTTTGGGTTGTCCAAAACTTATTTTGTTGTTTGATCATCATAAACTTGTGCTTTGCAGGAGGAAAAAAAAACCAAACCCACGCAGTTGTAGTCTCGTCTAAATATTGGAGTTTTCTGTCTACCTGGAGTTCCTGTCAGAGTGGATTGGGATGAATGCATGCATTTGTTACCTGTCCATGTAGATATGAATGGTCTGGAGATACTTTATTTATTTTTAGGTTTGGGGAGGGGTTAAATTATAAAGGACCAGGAACAGTAGAATATCTTAAAAATCCAGCTCCGTTCCACTATAGGGTTATTTATCTACATACCTCTCACTCTTCTGACCTAGAAATCGAAAGTGAAGCTAATAACAATCAAAGTYCAAGCTGGGAAGGGAAGCGTGTTCTGGTAAGGATATACTTGTGTTTTAAGGAATTCTCACCTGCATTTAGCCTGGTTAAAGCAAGAAATGGCCAGTGTTTAATGAAGGATAACACTACCTAATGGAAGAAGAGTGAGTGAGAGGTAGGGAGAAAAAATACTTTAAAGCCCAATGTAAGGGCAAATGGAAAGTGGTAAATTAATCTATTGTAGAGCTATGATTGAAATATATTTCCAGTAAATTTAGTGATGCTAGAAAACTATTTACTGAAACCCAAGTCGCCCTCTAATTCTGGGCAGACTCGTCCATGTACATATCCAAAAATATGGTTTTTGTTTACACTAAATCAGTTACAAATCTGGTGTATTTTTTCTGACTATAGGAATATTATTTCAAAGAAATAATTTTTAAAAATTATATCATTAAATTAGTACTTGAAGTTATACCACTGTGGTGGAAAAGTTACTTTGTTTAGTAAAATGATTGCCATTTTAAAGGTTAATGGCTAATTGAAGTATTTTTATGACTCCTTCATTCCAGGCTTCAAGGGGTTTATATTTAAACTCCATTTTCTAATGTTTGTTGTTGCACTGTGCAGCAGGCATGGACTGCCTTAYGTGAGGGGTCGGGCACTTTGATCAGGCTGTGTGACCTAGCTATCTATCTGTGGAGAAAAAACTACAAATTTTAAAGTTCTTCCAAAAGACTTTCATGTTCTGGTTAAAAAAAATGAAATTCTATGATTTTAAAAAGTATTTTTCTTGAGATAATGTAACATTTAAAACAAATTATATAAAATAAAAAAAAAGAATTGCTTGTGTAATGAGAAGGTGAAGTCAGAGAAGTAACCTGTAAATGGATTATTTCATTCTCTGCACCAAACCTCCCATGTGGGTATCCTCTTTGCAATGTATAGGTAAAAAAAAAAAAAATCTGATATCAAACCATTTGTATCTAATGTGTACAGTGTAAAATTGACTTTAAAAATATTGCAGTACTATTTTTTCTTAATCAGAAAAGAAAATTCTCAAGGCCTTTTGAAGAGCATAAAAAGATGWAGATTGTAAACTTGTATAAAAAAAWTTAACTTGGGGAGGAAAAAATGTAAAGTAGACATTTGTAATCTTTTACCATTTGGGGGTTATTTGTTCCCAGGATTCATCTGAACTTTGGATTATTATTTTGTTTGTTCTTTTTAAATGGGCCRTTTTTATCCAGGGGCGTTTCTTCCCCAGAAACCTGGTTCTAAGCAAAAATTAAAAATAAAAAAAGGGCAGCAAGGAGTAGTTTTCATCTGGTGTCTTTTATTTAATTTTTTTAAGTTAAGAGAAGCTGGTGACATATTTATACGTTTTTGTGCAAAATAAATGAATGGCAATAGATTTTAAAGAAAAATCTTATGTACTTCAGTGTGAAAAGTTCTGTATAATATTTCCCTTAAATATGCATTATTTTACTTGTGAGTTTTTTACTGAATTAATCTGAAATGTACAAGCCCTGGCTTTCCTACAGAGTGAAGAAAGTTATTTTATTTTTTTTTTTTATTTCTAACTTTGGAAATTCATGCCTAAATCAGAATTATTATTACAGTTGTTTGAGCTAAAGGGAGAGGGAGGGGGTGGGGAATGTCCAGCATGCTTGTATGTATATTTCAGAACCTTTTTTAAATGTAAAAGCTGTACATTTCTGGGGAGTTCTGAATTTCTTTTTGGTTTTGTTTTTTTTTTTTTTTTTTTTTTTCTCTGAGTATTTTGCAGTGAGCTTCTTTTATATATAGCCGACAATTTGAAAGAAAACAAAAAAAAATGTGAAGTTCATTTTAAATCTACAGTATATCGCTGGTACAATACACTAAAAAAGACTTTGATAAAAAGAAACAATAATAATAAAGACCTCCATTTTAAATGTCATTCATATATACCTTGTGGATGAGAGCTATATACTTTTACACACTTTTTTAGATGAATAAATTATTGAATTACTGAAACTGTTGGTGGAGTTTATTCTTATGAGTATTTTCTTCAAGTTTTAGCATTCCTAGTGAAGGAGGGCGTGCGTTACAAGGTGTAGATTCCATGTGCTAGGAGTGGAACTGAAATGTGTTTAAAGGCTCTTTAGTATTTATTTACTTCAGAGACAGTCACCGCTGCCCTCCCTGAGCTAACCCAGGGCCTGCTGCCGCCTGCCAGGTGTGCCGCCGGCGGATAAACTATCGCTCTGTCAGACCCCCTCTCGGAGCAGTAAGGCTCATTAAAATGCATAAAGGTTCACACTGCAACAGCACGGTTCTGTTAAAATTGGAATCAAAGCAAAATAGGGTAGTCATTCTATTTAAAATCATGTCTGTTGTGAGAGGAAATTCGGCGTCACTAATGTAAATGCCGAGGTGAGCAGATGTCAAATTCTGCCACGTGGGGTGGGTGGAAGCAACCTGGGATAATCTGGTGAGCAACAGTTTCTTTACATTAGCAACTCTAATCACAAGAGCTTCATCAATTACAGACRAAATATCTCTGTATACACCAGGTAAGTCTTTAACAGGAGATTTCCATGGCGTATCCAAGTCTTGTAACCTCCTCCCCCCTGCAGCAGGATTACAGGTAAGAGAACTTACAGACAAGTGCAGTCAGCCCCAGGTTAAAGAGGAATATGAAACCAGATCTGCTGCTTTGGGTTGCTCAGAGCGGCCGTAGAACCTCCATCCTGGACGAGCTGAAGACTCAACAGGAGACGTCCTTGAGCAGCCTGGTGGAATTGTACCTGCTTTGCCCGGGGGCCTGCTCGGACTGTTAGACTTCAGGAGGTCCCTTCAAACCAAGACATTCTGTATTTAGCAGGTTCATTTCTGAACACAGACGTGCAAAAGAAATTATAAACCAACAACTAGAACCCAAGCCCTTTCACAGGGCTACACCTTGACAAGAGCAGAGGTCTATTTTGCATTCATCTCCCATGAGAATAGTTCTGGAAAAACTTAAAACAGAATCTTCAGATAATATGTAATTTTCTGTACTTAAAGAAGTGATAAATCTGTGACCTCCCTAAGTGTATTTTAAATACCATATCCCTCTTAAACAAGAAAAAATAAAAACAAACTACAACCTGCCCCTTCCTTTCTTTCCAGTTAAAACTACACCATCAGCTACGGCTAGCCTGTGCTGCTGGTGGGAGCCATCTATTTTCAGCCATCTATTTTTCAGTCAGTGGTGACTGTCAAAATCAGATGAGAGAGTTTCTGCAGACCCAAAGTGCTTTTAGAACTGATCTTTGTAGCTCGCTCTCTTGCAAAGTGTACTAAAAGAACTCATTTTGCATTAAGAGGTGGAGCCCACATTCGCATCCAGTCGCTGCTGCTGTGACTGTGTCAAGAAATTGCCACTCAGTTTCATGGCTGTTTTAATGGGATTTCCTCAGTCGTCCTTATTTCTAGCCCATCTTAATTTTGGTTCATCTTATTTCTAAATTTACAGTTACATAGTTAGAAAAATAGTCCCTAAGATTTTGCCTTTTTTTTTATTTTAAACTTTCAAGCTTGTATCTTTTAGTTCACTTTACTGTTGGTAAATTCTTAATAAATAATATCGTACAATTAACTTGTACGAGTTACGTTTCAGCCTTCCATTGCGAGTGCTCTAAGTAGATGGAATTTCTGCCGAGCAATACTTTTTAAATGGAGATTACTTTGGGGCTAATTCATTGGCTTTGAAGACAAAAACTACCAATTAAATATTCTGTTCCATGAGGACTGTAAGGAAGAATTGAATGAAAACACTAAAATCTCAGTTGATTTGTAACAATAATGTAATATTTATGACAGATGGGTACGGTACTGTGCTGATGGTCTCTTTAATACCAATGGAGAAAACATTTTTAGAGATTAGGCTGACATTAAACTACTTTTCTCTTTCCAACTGCCATTTCTATTTTTGGCAAAACATGGCCACCAGAAAACAGTTTAAGGACATGTAGGAAGTGTCAGAAGTCATGAAAGTAAACGTTAGTTTTATGGTCAGTCTCTCAGCATTTACAGTGGAAATAGAAACTGCCCTGAGATCCCCCAAAGAGGAAGTCTTTGGTCTTTGACAACAAAGCAGTATTTTTAAAATTATCCTGCTTCCACTTCCCTATTTTGAAACCGAACCTTAACACTAACAAATGTTTATGTGGGCAGACCCTGTTTTATGCTTAACTGACTGTTCCTCTACCAGGTATCAAAGCAGCAGTCCCACGGGGCCTTCCAGGGGATACATAAACCTCAGTGCTATTTTAACGAAACCTGAAATACTCTTCAAAAACCTGAAACGAGATGACACCAACTTCTGTGAGAGGCCAGCTCTGAATGCAGACTGCCCTCAGCTGTCACTGACCCAGACCCACCTTGCCGATTAACTCTGCCCAAGTCGGCCTTCAGGCTCCGCTTCTGAGGCCATTCAGCACCCGCCAGCTCTCGGTCTGGTTCTGGACTGGGACTTGTCAGCCAACCGGCAGTCTAACCATGCTATAAGCATATATAATATATAASCTATAAAGATATAGTGTATGCTCATTTATCTTATAATGAGCTCATGTAAATGGCATTAGCTTTTTTGCCTATAGGAACTGCTTATTAARGCCTTTCAGAATTATGATACCATTAAAAAAACAAAACCAAACAAAAGAATGCTTAGCATCAAGGCCCCTTCCAGAAAGCTGGCATGGACACTGTAATTGCTAGATGTTAATACAAACCCTTTCTACAAGAATATCTTTTGTGGTCCTGCAACGAGAATCAAGGGCAACGCCTGCCAGAATTCACTGGCTGCCTCTGCTCTCTCCACAGAGTGTGCCCACAAGGCCCAGACTGGTTCAGGCACAGAAGGCATTACTGGACTCCAGCGTGGATTTGAGGACACTACAGCAGCCTCTGCCGCTAACACCTCCTCCACTCCCAACAGCCATGTCTCATTTTTCAGTTCTTAACCAACCTCCTGGTACCTACCCACCTCCTCTACCTTCACATCCCAGGAACCTGGTTTCTGTCCTACCRCGCATGCACCTTTTTCTGTTTGACAGACGTTTCACTTCAGAAGTACCTGCTTCTGCAAGATATTTGCCATCTACACATCAACGGCATCTAACTTCACAGGCAGTGATACGCATTCCAGCTGGTTCATTTTAAAAGACACAGACATGCCAGCAGAAAACTGATTCAGCCCATGTGGCAACTATAGCAGGCTACGTCCTTCACAAATGGAATTTATTTTCCTTACACAGTAAATTAGACATATGTTTAAAAAAGTCCTACCAGCCTGATGCTCTCTTTGTTTTTATTTAAATATTATGCCATTTTGAAAATGTCAAACTGTGGTATAAATCTAGGAACAAATTACATTCTGAAATGCATTGCTGCTACCTCAAGTTTTTTGAGAACTTCCTGCCAACAGATTCCAATATCCAAAATCGTAATTAAAAAAGGAACACAGCCCCTGCACAAAAAGCTCACAGGTTCCTGCAATTCCGTAAAACCTACTCCCACAGATGAGAAAAAAAAAAATCACTTTTTTTTTGACTTTGCAGTTGGGCGAATACTTTAAAAAGTCCTTTTAAGCCAACCATTTTGTACTTATCTGTGATTTCCTGCAATCAGTGACAGCGGTGATGTGTCACATTAATCACATCTATTACATTCTCTGTGCCAGGGCTGTCTACCATATTAAGTCAAAGTCATGTCCCTCGGCTTCCAGCAGGGGTCACGTTTTGATGGCAAATGAAACTTYAGGTTCCTCATAGAACAGGCTTTAAAAAACCAAATTAAACTACACACATCTACAGRGCTCGATCATAAAAGGTCAACCACGCGAACAGGTGTGGGTTCATTGGTCAAAGGGCTCCACCCCTACTTGTAATCAGTTTCAGTGGTAATTTCATTAGTGCCTGGGGAAAAGACAAGTACCAGCGAAGCAGGTGATGGGGTAAGGTGCGTATGGCAGGGAAAGAGAGGCTGTTAATCCCAGCAGGGTAATGGCCCGTAGAAGTGCTAAAAGAAAGGTGCTGTGAGCAACTCTCCTAGCTGCGGGGTTAAGCAGCGTTTTAGAGTTAAAAGTAATTGCCCTTGTATTTCTTTCCTTGTTCARAAGTTGGGAGCGTGTGGAGAAGGCGTTCTGCTGCAAGGACACACACTAGTGCACAACTGGATTGTCAAGCAACAGACAGGAGAAAGAAAAGAAACCTGAACGGGAACGCGGAATAGGCAGCGTTCAAGCCTGGTCTCAGGGTGACTTTAGACATAAATAACAGGGAGTSCGAGTGGAAAACAACACATGCTTCAGAGCCGGCCTGTCTCATCGAGATCCATGTTGTTCTCTGTTGCAGCAGAATAACAGAGGGACATAGGACACCCCTCCTTTGCTGCTAGCAGCGGAATTGGAGATTTCCCCCCATCACTTGTTTGCCTTTCTCTTAGCGCTTTATGTTGCTGATTTGTTTTTTGATATTGGGCCTTTTTAGCTAGTGAAATGTTGCTTCTATTTAAAAGAATCATTCTTCCTCTAGCATACTCAAGTGAACATACAACACTCTCCACAAGTGCATTTTTGCACTGAGGTGCCAAAACCTTCCCTCCCTAAACAATTTTAGTGAGAAGCAGAGAGAACGTAGAGGGGGAAAAAAGACAAGTGATAGGGGTGAATTAAAATGTTTCAACAACTAACCTGAGAACACCTCTGCGTAGAAAGTGGCTCCATTCCACCAACTGTGGGAGCTAGGCTTCATTTTCCCAGAATACCTCTGCTTTTGTTCTGTTATTAAGGCAACTTAGATTGCTGAGTCTTCTGTCCATACAGGCAACACAAACCCTTTGTTGTAGTCTACAGATTCTTGATCAGGGAGTGGCACTTAGGGCGACCTCCATTMCATTTGCAAGATTTTAATCTGTAGGGTCCTCTGCCGCAATTACTTTCTTGTTGCTTTTGACACTTGTTGGTTTATGTTCTTTCTAAATACCACAGTGTAAGAACCAAGACCCAACTTCTTAAGAGTCTGCACTCCCTTTTGCTTAAAAAAGAAGGATGGAAAAAAGTTTCTACCCAAAGTCATTGCATAGGAAAACCTGAAAGCAAAATCTCAGTGCAAATGAGAAACTCAGAAACCAGGTTCTTCTGCTTTTATACAGCTTGAAAACACAGTGGTTCAGTTCAGACTGGGGATCATACAGGAACTTGCACACCCTTAACAGTACACACATGTACCCATGCAGGCCGAGAGCTGGACAGACGGTCTTGTTCCCTCTGCTGAGCCCAACAGCCGTGCACAAATGCCCACAAGCAGCCGAGCTGCCAAGCCAAGTCGCACCTTGCTCCCCGCAGCTATCAGGCCAAGCCCAGCACGGAGCACCAGGCCTCGCTTCCACCTTTCCCTTCTCTCGGGGTTCTGCAGGAGGCACCCTGCTTCCTGCCCTGCAGTCCCCGTTAGACCTCTGCCCACTCCCGCCTCCCTCCTTCGCGCTGACGCTTAGCAAACAGCAGAGGAGAGTGATGCTGTCTCAGTTTCATAGGCGCTAGCACCAGATCAGCTCACAGGGCAAGCAGACGGCAGCCCCCGGTACCTACGGAGGTGAGGGGCGCTGGCACTAAGCGTTAATGCATAACCTCAGTATGCCTGAGGCCAAGCAGTTATGGAATGGAACTGCTGTTCCAAGTTTCTGTGCAACGACTATCCGCCAGTTAAGCCTCCTAAACAATGTATTTCCAGTTATTAAGTCTACAGTCATACAGAAGAACAGCTCCAGATTTAATAAGCAAATACGGGAGGCATGCTAAAAGGATTGGGCGGAGAGGAAAGATCTAAGCTCTAATTCTAAACCTGCCAAAATCGACTGTGATACTGGGCAGATTGTTGGCTTTGTTACTCCTTGTCTGTGTAACAATCATCATGATACCAATACGCCTGTCTGGGTCTCTGGTTCCTTGTAAGTGAAAGACCTTCAGACAGAAGAATGCAGAGCATTAGTCTGCAAACTTTAGTCAATACAGTAACATGATATAAAATTATGCAGGACAATGGAAACTAAAACTTCCTGCAAAAACTTATAGAAAGATCCCACAATTTGAGCAACTGGTCAATAAACTGTCAGAAGGAATTCATAGTAAGACACAAAAAAAATTCAAAAAAATGATGCCAAACACATGGATGTAGAATTGCCTCTAAACTAGGATACAACCTTAGGATATAAGATAAATTAGGATCTAACGTTCAAAAGATCTCATAGTCACTGTAGGTATCTCCATGAATAAAAGTAGCACAATGCCTTTGAAAAAATCAAATTAACTGTTAGGACTTAAAGTAAGAGATACAGAGTAAAACAGAAATCGCAGTTAAGCCATACACACAGTTTGCCTACGCCTGCAACTCTGCACGTCCCTGGGGCCACCCAGTCACAGGAAGGATGTAATAGAACCGCAAAGGTACCGAGAAGGATATCAAATATGACCAAAGACACGGAATGCCCGTAATAAAAAAGAAAGACTAAACAGACCAGAATCATTCACTTCAGCAAAAAAAAAGAGGGATGTCTGAGGTTAAGCAAACACAGCAGGGAACGGATTGTTCTCACCACATGAGACCTAGAAGACATCCTCTAAAATCTGCACAGGTGTGCTGGTTTTGGCTGGGGCAGAGTTAATTTTCTTCACAGTAGCTGCTATGGGGCTGTGTTTTGGATTTGTGCTGGAAACAGTGTTGGTAACACAGGGATGTTTTCCTTACTGCTGAGCAGRGCTTACCCACAGCCAAGGCCTTCTCTGYTCCTCACCCCACCCCACCAGCGAGCAGGCTGGGGGGGCACAAGGGGTTGGGAGGGGACACAGCCGGGACAGCTGACCCCAATGACCAAAGGGATGTCCCACACCATACGGCGTCATGCTCAGCATATAGAGCTGGGGGAAGAAGGAGGAAGGGGGTGGGACGTTCGGGGTGATGGCGTTTGTCTTCCCAAGTCACCGTTACGCGTGCTGGAGCCCTGCTGTCCTGGGGATGGCTGAACACCTGCCTGCCGATGGGAAGGAGTGAAGGAATKCCTTGTTTTGCTTTGCTTGTGTGCATGGCTTTGGCTTTAGCTATTAAACCGTCTTTATCTCAACCCACGAGTTTTCTCACATTTCCCCTTCCGATTCTCTTCCCCATCCTGCTGGGGGGGGCGGGGACTGAGCGAGCGACTGCATGGTGCTTAGTTGCCTACTGGGGTTAAACCACGACATACATGAATCAGCTGAGGGAGGAGGAGAGCAGTTTGATATCTGAAAATCCTAATTTTGCTTTAATCCTAAAGCAAATATATTCTTATATGCTTTAATTCTAAAAGGAGGATCCTTTTATGAAGCGGATCCTTACAGCCTTTTAACCCTAAAGCCAATAGGTCCTTTTAATCCTAAAGCCAATAGATCCATATATCCTTTGGTATATAAAATCCTGATTT
>JASVER010000064.1:2389757-2404771 GCA_030449065.1 Oceanodroma leucorhoa
CTGGACACAATTCACATTTGACTACTGGGAAAATGAAGGGGATGTTGTAAGGCCACACGACATCTTAAATCACAGCGGCTATCAATCCATCCCAAAACCCAAGCGCTTTGTGCAGAGCACCGCTTACAGRCTCAGTGCTCAGCCTCTCCCGGTCCTGGCCAGACAGGGAGCAGCAAGAACCTATTGCAATTTTGGCAGTCCTAGGAATGGATCGGCTCCACGCTGCTCCAGCCCTAGAATGCATCATCTCCATCCAAGAGCTACAGCTGCCCATCCCAGCGCTGTTCCTGGATGCATCTTTCCACTAGAGGAAACTTCAGCTGGAGAAGATGGTCTTCCTAACCTTTGTATCCAAAACGATGCGATTACACCTTGGTTTCTGGGTGTTACATAGGACAAACACGTCAACGAGGCAGGGCCACTGTGGCTTTCAAAGCGAGATTTACATTTGTTTTGTGACTTATATACCTTGATCTTGGAGAGAGGGTTGGGATGTGTTTGCAGACTAGGTAGCCTCTGAACTGGATGGATAGTCCAAAATATCCCTTTTTTGGCTACTCAGAACTGCCAGTGGATTGGTGCCTCTYGTCCAAATGGTGCTTTCCAGCCCTACATTCCYGACTTTGGGCCAGAACCCTTCACAGTTGGCTTCTCAAGCCCCAGAACTGCCTTATAAGCTACACTGGATCATATTAATTTGAATCYGTGCCATYCCCTTCTCTCATTTACCACTTATTGCAGGGGTCTTTGGTTGTGTGTGTGTCAGCATCAGGACGCTGTGAGTTCAAGGCTCCTGCCTTATGTTGGCTGAACTCTGCTGCCTCTGCAGATTGGGACTGGCCTGGCATTTTTCAGGCAGGAGAAAGGTAGTTGTGATACTCTGGCGCTATCAAAAAACATCAGCATTTGTGTTATAGCAACACCTAGGAGTCCTGCACCAATGGTCTGGAACTTCATTCCTGAACAACTGCAGGATTCTGATGAAGTGATAGAATGTTTGGAAAAAAAAAAATGCCGTGGCTATTCCAAAGAGGCACAACTTAATGCACTGTGCTGGGCCCTGGCCAGCATCTACCAAACACTGCTCAATCTTATGCAGCACCCTCAAGGAGAAGAGAGGGAAAACATACCAACAGACACTATGGCTAAACCAGACCCTCTATCAGTTGCCCCTGTAATTAAAAAGAAACAATGGATGTGGAAGTCAACTTTTTTAGTAAGGGATGAAGAAGCTTCTGATTCTCTCCTCCATCCCACCGGAGGGGAGTGAGTAAGCATCTGTGTGGTGCTTAGTTGCTGGCTGGGGTTAAACCACAACAACAGGCCAGGACAGCTGAGTACAGGGGATGAGGCCCACTAAGGATATATCACCCTCCTAAACTGGGTTTCTCCCCTMACCTGAAAGAGAGCCAAGACCAATCAGTCCCCTGCACTAGACTGCCTCAGCCAAAAATGACCACAGCAGAAGTGCTGGTGATGCCACTCAACCACCACAAGCTTAGCCCAATGGCTTAGCTCCATTCTGCTTGTAGCACGGCATCACACACCAGGGAACAGGCAGGCCTTCAGGGCAGGGAAAAGCGGACTCTGACACCCCTTCACACGCAGGATTGACCTGAAGAGATGTGCGTCCCAAAGCGCCTCAGGCCTCGCTGGAGCTGGTGGYGGCAGGGATGCAGCCAGCCACACTTCTGGTGGGGATCCGTCTGCATCCTTCCCCTCAGCTCCCCTCTGCTCCAGAATGCTTCGCAGTTCCTGATGGCAAATCCCCTCCGGAACCCACCGGAACAAGCCACCGGCCCCGGCCACGCAGCGCCGCCTCGCTGCGCCCCGGAGAGCTCCGTGGCCCAGCACAATCGCTCCCCTGAGGGGGCACGGGGCACGCGCTGCGGCCGKCGGGGGAGTCACGTGGGGCGCAGCCCGGTTCGGCGCAGCTCCTCCGCTGTGCAGGGCAGCGTGTCGAATGGGAAGCTCGGCCGTTCAAGATGGTGAGCACTTTCCTGCCAAAAATGGCTTCATCCTGGGCCCTGATTCAAGCTACGGTCTAGTGAAATACAGAGATCCACTGTTGCTTCAGTAGGTTGGTAATGGGCAGGTAGTGCACCTTCACTTCCTTCCTTCAGGTGTACTGGTAACTCCTCTGGCTGCGCCACAGGTAAAAGTGCCTGTTTTACATCAGGTTTTTATTAAAGAACTACTCTCCCCATTCCCTACCCAGCATGTCTAAGAAGCTTGGCTGAAATTTTAGCATCATTAACACCTCATCAATGCTGTGTGAAACATGCCTGTAGGCCAACACTGGGGAAGTGTCCATCTGGAATCCATCCCTGGCATGGATCAAAGTCACATGAGAGCCTGTACCCGGACACTGGGGAGACTCTGCTGCAGGGAGAGGAGGCCTGTGGTAGTCCTGAGCATTTGAGACTTCTGATCAGGTCTAGCTGTCAGTAACCCAAACTCTCTGCCCATGAATTATGCTCTGGCTGGCGGAGGGGACATAGAGAAGAATATCCTGTTGCAAAGGGAGCTTGCTCATCTTTGACCAAGAATGAGCCAGGTGAACCCTCACTGCTTTGCATGATGAAACAAAGCTGAAGTTTCCAGCAAGGAGCAAGTACCAGCTGAAGAGGAAAAGTCCGATCTCTTGCAATTAATCTGAGCAGGAAGCAGAAGAGCAGGCATTCAGCAGCTGGTCAAACTGAGGATCAWATCAGTACAGAGATGGGACAGGGAAAGAAAATCTTCATATACAAAAGGTCTGCTCTGTTCCTCTCGCACTTTGTGTCAAGGAATCAGAGAAGGAACTGTAAAATCTAGGACAACTTTTTTCAGAGCCCCATGCCCTGCTTGACTGATAGAAAAAAATGCAGGCYATAAATGTATTACCTTCATAATAGACATCTGCAGTGCATTCACGGCCTACACAAAAATGAACACTCATCCAGCTGGGAACACAGCCGCTGTGCACAGTTTTCCTTATTGGCCTGGACCAAATTCTGAACATCTCCAAAGAGAGATGTGGGGTTTCCACTGACCAGAGCAGCACARGGGAAGGGAGTTTCTTTTGAGATAGTGCTTGATAGGTTCCCACACAGCAAGCTGGCTGAAGTTTAAATTATCTGCTTCAGAGCAGTGAAGGACTGATGTGCTTGAACTCTGTAAGGTTTGAATTACTCAGATGCCTCCTCTGACTTCAAGACTTTGGAAATAAATCAGAAGGGGGCTGATTAATACCAAGCTCACACCCTGCTCCCTCTAAARGCTCAAGGATGCAGGCATGGCATCTTTGGTCCAAAAGAAGACCTTGCAGTTGTCTCTGTTGTGCCTGTCTCTCAACAAATGGCCTCCTTTTCCCAGAGATTTTCACTCTGGCAGTACTTGGCCCTCAACACATATCAACTGATATATAGYGCTTGTCTGGACACATTTGGACCAGTTCTGATTCTCTGCCCCTTTCTTCTCTCCCCTGCTTTCCAAATAGCCATCCACGACTGTTTACTTTGGCAACGCCTGCAAAAAAAAAAATAGTCTCAATGAAAAGGAAAAATCCATTAGGAAAAGCCAGCTGAGTGCTAAAAGGCCCCTAATCAGTGGAAAGTTTAAAGAGCACCGCTCTGAGAGAGGCTGTGGTGCCTTTCCAACACCTTCATAGCAATGTGTGAGGCTACGACATGTCAAAGTGAAGCCCCAAACACAGGCACTGTGCCAAAAGAACTGGTTTCGTTAGGGCTGAGGAAAGCGTGTATGTCCAGGTGGGTGGCGGGGAGGGAGTTGCTTATGTAGAAACAACTGCATCAGAGCAAATAACTGCAATCAAATTCATAAGATTTCCCCTAGCTGGTTACAGCCTTGGCTATTCTTCTCAGTCAAAAGTGAAACGAGAGAGGTTTATCTACAGCTCAGAATTACACCTTGACCAAAGCTGGAATTTAAATTTTAAGGGCCAATGCAGGTCAAAATAAGGGGATCTCAGCAAAGCCAGCTGGGGCAGAAAGGCAGTGCTAGAAGAGGATCTGGTGCTGTGGAGAAAGAAATGCCCTCAGAACTGTTGTCTTCCTTGATGTCTGAACCAATAAATTCAGCCAACAGCTGGAGAAAGCAGGGAATATAGTCCAAGCTAAAATGCAGCTGCCCAAGAAACACCTCTCAGCTACTGATCCCAAAGTGAGAAATGACTGTTCGCTTAAGCTATATGAGGTATCTAATGCTCCAGTCTCTGGGTAGACTTACTTGCTTTGGGTTGCAGAACCCTTTATATTTCAGACCACCATCATCTAACATTTCACAAGTCCACCAAATTACAGATTTCAAAGCATCATAGAGAAGTCAACGAACTGCTCCTTTCAGTTCCCCTGTGAAGAAAAAAGATGCATGTCATGAATCTGCTGCTCTATGAACTGCTTTTTTAAAGCTTGACAGAAACAGTCAGGATTAGGTTTAGCCCCTTCTCCTTCATCTGCTATAGTTTTTCATCCAGCATGTAAGGAAACTCAGGCACAATTTAGCCTCTAGAAAGTCTATGCCATTAAAGTACAYGTACATTGCAGTCCAAAGGTGAGCTTACAGATCAGGAAAACCTACTCAAGCTAATTGTATATTGCCAGCTCAGCTTTTTGTGTGCACTGTACAAGCTCGTATTCAACTCCAGGTAGTCATACCGTACCTACAGCCTAAACCACTGCCATGACATCTTTCAGAATCTGTGCTATCTAGCTGCAGATAGCTCAGTATATCTACATAATATCCAAACATGGACAATAATACAGACCAGCCTTTATTTGCATGCCATAACAAGCACAGCAGTTTCAAATTGCTGCAGGTGGAATATACTCTTGGAAGGTGCTTTAAAATTTCTTCACCGAAAGGGTTGTCAAGCAYTGGAACAGGCTGCCCAGGGAAGTGGTGGAGTCACCRTCCCTGGGGGTATTTAAAAGACGTGTAGATGTGGCGCTTCGGGACATGGTTTAGTGGGCATGGTGGTGTTGGGTCGACGGTTGGACTTGATGATCTTAGAGATCCTTTCCAACCTTAATGATTCTATGATTCTATGATTATTGAAACCAAACCCTTTAATCTTCTACAGAAGAGAAAAAGAATGGGGTGAAGGGCTTGGACTGGTGGTACAATGTAGTATTACAGTAAATGTGATCTCTTTTGCTGCTCAAGATGAAGGACAGGTAATCAAATTTGACTACTTGAGGCAGAGGCAACATGAAGACACGAAAGAGGAGCGTGTTTTGAAGCAACACTTCGATCTATTCCTTATCTTTCCCATAAGCTATGTAGACACMCCCCCCCTTTACAAAATTTTAAGACATGCCTAAAAAGGTGCCAATAATTTAAATTATGTTGGGCTACATATGAAGCCATACAAGAGGTAGAAGTCCCATTATGTAAGAGGCTTTCAAAGTCAGGGGTTGTTTTGATTAGGAACAAACTTGCTTCCTCTTCCGATCTATTTGGAAACTTTCAACAAAGGAAGCTTAGAAGTCTCATATTGTTTTGGGATATTCAAAATGTCTTAGAATCAACTTTTAAGAATTTTGCATTTATACAGACAAGCAAAAAGGTATTTTTGGTGCCCTTAGAAGTATTCCCATAACTCCAATTTCATTACAGGATAAAATTCTAGTGAAACATCCTAAACTGAGAAAGCCATGGAATTTCAGAGAAATATCTATCACTATGCAAACTTAATCACCAAACCCTAGATGAGATCCATACAGCCGGGAATGACTCAAGTACAAAGATAGCAGCATAAACTGAGTTTCCCTTCTAGCAATTGGAAAATAAACTGATATGGAAGAATAAAACCAGCTGTGTCCTGAAGCCTTTATCATCTGTAACAGACAGCTGTAGAAAGACCCATTACCCTCAAATGGGCAGAAGCAGCAGGTAGAGATGAAATGCCTTTGAATTAAGTGATTACACTTTTTGGAACAACCTCCCTCCCAGCAACAAAATCTGGAAATATCCAGCAACATGCTGGAGCAGAAAGAGCATGCAGTCTGGGCTTTCCCAAGGAATACTGTACTGTTGACAACATGTAGATATGTTGCTATAGGCAAGGCTCAACCCACTTCAGTTATCTTCTTGTTAGAGAACTTGATTCATTCAGTATTTTCACCTGTCTCTGCTGTCGGCCAATCCTAAATTACCATCTGTCTCTCTCGCTGACCAATCCCTTTCAGCCTTTCAGGTATACATAAACAGATATATATGCATGCAGCTACCCCTTGCCTCCCCAGCTATATAAGCTTTATATGAGGCCTTCATGTTTAGACTGTGGGGTGTCTTTTGTTTGTTTGTTTAAAAAGCTGTTTGGGGTTTCTAAGCAGTCCATGTTTAAGGAGATACTACTAATCTCTGGAATAAGTTTCCAGCTACAGTAGCCTGCAAGGTAAGAAGAATTTCTCTTGTCCTGATAAACCTTTTATGTATGTGTTGCTATTTTGGTATTTTTTCTGCTGTTCTACATGGTGATTTGGTTTTTGGTTTGTTTGTTTTTATTTGGAAGGACATGTGCCAGACAAGAATGTAGCAGRCTTGCTTTCTCACAGGGAGCTGTACAAGGATTGTAAAACTATAACTTGTTGCTAATAGCTTGTTGTTTCTTGGTTAGGAGACTGGTTTGGTTTGGACCACTATTGTGTACTTCTTACCCTAAGACTCTTTTTCTGATGTAAAACTATGTCTGAAGGGCAAGCCTTAAGCTCATGTGGGCTTATACAAACAGTCTTTGCTCATGAATGTGTGGAAGCAAACAGTTTCTGTGTCCTCCATATTGTTTTGCCTGCAAAGGTATTATTAAAAGTACTTGAGAATCTCACGGGTTGATAAATAGAATAGTCTTGGAAACCTCTCCCTGAATTCTGATGGAGGAATTGAGAATAAAACCTAAGCTAGAGCACTATATTACCCTACACTAAGTAATCTGATTTGCTGGCTGGTCTTTTTGTTGAGATTCCAGCCTAAGAAACATCTTGCTTATCCTTGACACGGTTTGCTCTTCCTGTGTATTTTCTCTCTGTTAGCACTGAATCCCCATATCTTCTGTTTAGACGCCATAAATGCACTGCTGCTCCTCCTTCCCCAAACTGACAACAAGCCTTATGTTTACCAGCTGCCTACCCTTGTACTTCAACACTGTTACTTAAAGTTTTTTCAGGCTTTCTGCTGTGACTGCTGCTCCTACATGTTTGTCCAAAGTACAAAAGGAAAGGTTATAGGAACAGTAGGAGTATGTACAGGGTATGCCACAGCTCATGGTGAGTAGTCCTGACACCTTACATCTGCAAGCTTTCTTCTTTTCCACCTTAGGTTGAAAACAAGGGCTGGTGGAGGCTGGCCACTGGGGCTACCCAAAGAAGAGTGTTTGGGGCCGTCTCCTGGCAAGCTAATGGTTTTTTGCCTTGTGTTGTCTGTTTCTAGGACACACACTTGTTCTAGCTGGGTTGCAATTCTTTGACTGACTATGTAGGTTAAGTTTGAATTTGACTGCAAATGTGGTCAGGTTTCAAGCTGGATTTTTATAAGAGGTTCTAGTAGCTGCTTATATTCCTCCAGATGGAACTTGAAAAATATTTTATATTGTGTATATTCTGCTCTTACAATCAACAGCAGATACTACTCTAATTTCCATATGGAAAAATAATCAGGTCCCCTGATTGGACCCCTCAAGAAAGGGAAATGTCTTGGATCACACAGTGGGCATCTACCCTCTAAATGACAAGCATTTCACAGTCCTTTATAGCCCCTGCTAGTCAGGGTCCTGAAAGCAATCTAAGATCAGAACTGGAGTGCATGATCATTCTTCTCTAATACAGCAATAATCTTAACCTCTCTCTAAAAGAGAAACTGAGGCACAGAAAAAGGAACTGACTTGTCAAGAGTTGCTCAGGAAGTCTGGAAAGCCTAATCTGTAGTGGCGACCTAAACTTTGATTCACAGGCCTATGCTTCTGGGTACCCTTCCCTGCCCTTTCTTTTTCTTACCTTCACCTGTAAGAAAAATCAGCTCTGGGGATAAATATTTGTTCTTCATCTTCCATGGATTGAAATTTCAGTCCAGTAAAAAACTTGCTGCCAAGAAGTACTTGCTAAAGAACTGGTGATGCTCTTAATGACAGCAGTGCTACCTGGATGGCAGGGAGACAGGAGTGAGAGAAGCCAACCATGAGTTCCATGACAGGAAGTCTTCTGTCCTATTTGACATCTATTCTGTAGTCCTACCTTGTTTTCAAGTGCTAAGTACCTCCTCCCTAATAACCAGAAATCTGTGAAGCACTTGGCATTCTGAAACGCTTTACAGATGTGCTGAAAACCATATACAGGGATGTATAAAAGGAGACATAAACAGATCTTAAGCAGAATTGATAGGGGTGAAGTTTAGGGGGAAAAAAACGGCAGAGAAGTGTATGCTTTCATCTTCTTTTTTTTTTTTTGCCAATTTTTCCATCTTGAAGTTTCAGTGTTGTTAGACTCATGACTTGTCTCTGACCAAGACCAAGGTTTTGCTTTTCTTCACCAGCTGGGAGTAGATAGTCATAGTTTTACAACCACCATCCCTGCAGCAAGCAGCTCTCCCCACCGTGTTCGGATTAGAATCTGTCACTTTGCAGAAGGTCTCTCCTGTCTCTTGGGCAGCAAGAGTCTGGGAGACTGAACAATTTGTGGCTCATACACGTCTTTGGAAGACCAAGGGTCATAAAAGCCATTCTAAATGGGCACTTTACTGACAGTGCTCACCTTTAATGGCCTTTTTGTGAAGTTACAGCTTGGCTTTTAGGCCCTTTTTGCAATTCATCACTTAATCCATACACGCTACCTTGGCCAAGAGTCGGACAATGGGGCCCACTGTGTCTGGTTTTGTTACGGAGCAGCCAAAGTGGCTTTTAACTAAAACAATGTATCTGAAGGAGAAGAATGTAATCACCTTGAATTCCCAACTGATTCAACTTACTTAAGGCAGCTTTGCAGACACTGGTGTGTGCAATCAATGAAATCAAAACTGAAGCCATGTAAGTATGGCAGAAAGGAGTAAGAATGTATGTGCCTTTGCATGTATAAAATATGGGGGCAGAAAATGTGCAGGGAAGAAGGAAACAGCTATACATGCAGCTAGGTCTGGAAAAGACCATTTTTCTATGATATGAAATCTTTCATTATTAAATATAAGACTATATTAGATTGGCAAGGAAGTACTGTTACACAACCCTGAAATCAGCTGGGGGCCCTTCTAAAGGGCCTTTCAAAAATCATGTGTCTTCTGGGACAGATCAATCTTGAAATGGATTCATTTGTCAGTTCCTKTTAGGAACTGGAGGTGAAAAGAGGGTAAAACTGATCCCCCCTGCCAGTCTTCTAATGCTGCTGTACAAAGGATATGTGGTTTGCCCTGGAACATGTAAGCCCAGGGTGCCTTGGTGGCAAAAAAGGAACAGTCCAAACCCTGCTGAGACTTGGAATACATCAAACTAATGTGCCTAACTAAAACACTCTCAGATACAAATGGAAGAGGTGTATGCACACTCTTACTTGGTGGAAAGGGGAAGGACTCCTTCTCTAGGCACCAAGGAAATATGTAACTTGCCTTCTGGCACTGCTGTCAATCTTGGCAGAACCCCTTACCCACAGGAGGGAGTACCTCACTGAAATCTACTTGTGATCCCACACATGCTTCCTCTTTCCAGGGTGCTGACTACTGTGAATTTTGTTTTCCCAAAACTTGAGCTGTCAAATTAAGGTTTTTCTTTTTTTTTAATGAGATGATGTTTTTGGCTTAGGTTCCAGTTAAGCTAATGTGGAAAGCTACACATCTCTAGAGGCTTCTAGAAGCAATTCAAAAGACAAAAGTAAAGTCTCTAGAAAGCCAGTTGGGAACACTATACCCTTCTGTGAAATTTATCCCACTTTAATTTGGCTCTAGGTACCTAAGGTAAAGCCACAAATCTGGCAACCAAAAAAGTGGGTGGCCAGTCCAATACTTTATAGAGTAGCAACCACTGACCTCAGTTAATTTTCTTTCAACAGTTGATCCCTTTCTACACTTAMGTCATTCCACCCATGTCCTAATCTTATCAGGCCTTCAGCCTTCCAAAGRATCTCCTTCAAAAAAGGAAAATAGGACACATTCCCTCCTTAACTTAAATGTGTAACAGAAACCAAAGCAGGCAACAAGAGTTCAGCAGCAGTGGTGCTTGCCTGTTGAGACTGAAGCTTGAATGACTGTGTGCAGCAGGCCTGTTGAAGCATTAGCTCCATTTGCTTTTTGTCTCTTAGACCCCCACACCTGCCTACCATTTAGCTGCCTCTGAAGGCTGGCCAAGGGACATCAGATCAAATAATAAAAGCCACATTGAAGCAGCGTTTCAGCTGAAACAGTATGAGTGGAGGCGAGATGGGGATTGGAAAAGGCTCCCTATAAAAGAGCCCACACATACATGCGAGAAGGTCATTAACTTGTGCCTTGTGCTATCTTTGCAGTCTCTGCTCCCTCTCTCTCAATTATTACATCAGAAGGAAATGAGAGAGCACTTTGCCAAATACTAATGGACTTGATGTTTTCATAATCTCAAGTGCACAACAATCAGAGCTGTTTATTTTCCAAAGAAGATGGGAACCAGGGGAGGAGGCTGAAGACTGCAAAGAGGTTCCAGAAAGCTCGAGCCAATTCTATATTCATCTCTTGCTCCATCTTTAGCTGCCAGGCTGATATTTATCTGAATCATCCACTAGATGAGGCCTTGTGCTTCCTCAGGAATGTGTCAAAAGCCTGTAGAATTGCAAAGAGGCCTCAGAGCAACTGTAATATTGTTCTTCTGTTAAGTCATCTGTGCCATTCTGTTAAGGAGGGGGAAAAAACCCTTACCGAGAAGGGCTGGGACTGAAAAACAAGCATCTAGGAACACTTGCAGTTACAACTCTAACACTCATTTCTGGGGAAAAAGGTAATGAAAGTAGCAAGATACTGTCCTGCAGCCAGTGTTGCTGTGCTGCTCACTATGTAGCAACTGACAGCATGTGTCCAAGTTTACAAAACACTTCAGAATACTACTTCAGCTTGAATTAAGAAGCTTTAGTCTGCTTTTTGTATGTCTGAATGTAATGATACTGCTACATGTTTGTTTCTGAAGAGTAGCAAGAACCATTCCTGGATGTAATGTGGTGCTGAGGAGATGTGAGAGGATATGAATGAGCTGACAGGAAAGGTCTCTGCGGTGGCATGAAGAAGTCAATTCTGTTCCCTGTTGTCAGCATCTGGTTTCCCCTCAACTTGAGAGTTGAAGCCTGCATGAAATCCCAGGGCTTGTTTATAGAGGGAGCTTAGTAGGATACTTGTGCATCCTTAGACCTATGCTGGTGTACAAATATTGAAGATCCCCCAGAGAGTCAGCTAGGATTGTGAGGATTCTGAGCCACTGTAGTCACCAGGCTGTTCCACCTGGTGCACTTGTAYAGAGAATTCTAGTCCCATTGGTGGTATGTGACTCAGGGGAGCTATGGAAGGCATTTGCTTTTACTAAGTGAAGACAAGTCGTCACTAGGAAGATAAGGACACTTTGTGCTCTTCCTTGCTGCTCAGACTTGGGAAGGTTCTGCCTTTGACAGGGATCTTAACTTCTCAGTCCCCATTACAGCGTAACAGACACCAGTAATGGGAATGTGTAYGCAGGGGCTGATATGGAAATGACTTACCGAGTCACACCAAAACAGAATTTTCAAAGGATCCCCCAACAGCATCTTACATTCTCATACATCGTCTTTCAAAGGTCATAACCAGAACAAAGGCTTTGCATAATTTGGGAGAGTCTTTGGGCTGAACCGGGACTTAACAACTTTCCTAGTGTGTGCATGTACTTACTTATACCTATGATCAACTCACAGGAACTGCCTGCGTTCATCTATACAGGCATATGTTCTGGGCCTTTGACAATTCTGCACTGGGTCAAGAAGCAACAGGGCTCTTCATTACCACTGTTCAAGCTTTTTTCCCCACTGTCTTAGTAGTTAGATTCCAGCTGTCTTGTATAGAAAAGAGCTTACAATCTTGTTGCCTACAAACTTAATATCGCTGTCGTATGCAAGATCAGAAAGTTTTCCTGATAGTAAAACAAAGGATTGCCTAGTCTGCTTCTCTGAAGACTGAATAAAACAAATGTCAAGTAGGAACGAAGTCCCTGGACTCCATATTAACATCTAAAATGAAAAGGATATTTACAAATGGCAAATTTGAGTATTGGACAAAAGACAGTGGCAGTAGAGGAAGGGAAGCTTGTGCTGCTCCTCAGGCACAGCTGCCCTGCGACAGCCGCGGGCCTGGGGTCGCTCCCGGCAGCCCCCGGGAGGTGTCGCCGCAGCCCAAGGCTGGCGAGCGCGGGGAGCCGGGAGGTGCCTGCCAGCCGCGCCGCGACACCGGCCTCGCACCCACCCCGGCGGGAGCCTTTGGCGCACACTCCAGAAACTGGTTTCCAAAAAGCGGCCTGCCTACGGGACAACTGAATTTCAAATGCTGGAACTGGTCTACTGGGGCTGCCTCCTCTACGATGCTCTCTGACAGCAGCAGGTTGAAGTTCCCCGTACAAATCTTTCATGCGCATGTTCCAAGTTGTTAGTGCTTCTAACCACTGATTTTACCTGCAAGCCTGTAGGCCAGGGGTGAAGGTGTCTCTGCCTGCCGACTGCTGAACCAGCTGCCAGATGGGATGCCTTCTGTGTGGCATCCTTTGTATTAAAGCCTAATATATGTTCAAATACAGAGGGATTTTGGACTCTGTCTGACRAAAGATTGAAATTTTGCATACAGAAGAGATGTGATAAAGAACTGTTTTACTTGTATTAAAGCAGGCACAAAATTAAAGAACGCTTTCACTGGGGACATAGTTGTCTTGGAATCATGGAACTGCATCATGAGAGTGGAAGACAGTATTGGGCATCTTGTGGACCATGTCAGGAACTCCATGATTTTCTGGTGGTGTCATGAATGCCATGAGACTTTAATAAAAAATTTATCTAGCACTTGTGTTTGTTGCTATCAATGCTATCATTTTATTGTACTTGAAAACAGAGCACCCAGTACAACARATTCTCAGGACTAGCTGGTCTTGTGGCATTTTCAAAGTACAAACTAGAGCAACAGTGGATAATCTAGGGTGGTGACTTACAACCATGCACATCAGATCAAGAGGTTTTTTGTATGCCTCTGATGCAGGCATCACAATGGTGAAGTAGACAATGAATATTTTAGCATCAAGCTTTAAACATGTTTTACATTCCAAACAGTAATTATAAGCTGCCAGTATGCAGGAAGAGACAAATGTAGCTGACATAGGAAGTGATGATTATCCCCTGCATAAAGTTAAACTGTATATAGGAATACTGAATATGGATGAACTGCATGGGTCACTTTCAGAAAAAGGAAACATCCCAGACTGCAGAGACTATACTGTGAGGAAGGCAGATTTAAAAAAAAAAAAAAAAAAAAAAAAAAAAAAAAAAACCAACCCCCCCCTAAACTAAAACATGAGGCAATCACTGTAATCCTTTGGAGTTGATAATTGGAAACATACCCAAACCACATCATGAGTAGAAAGTCCATCATCCAAGAGAAAACAGATGGGGATGCTTTGTGGCCCATGTGGATCCTCCCAGTGTATTCACTTATGCACTACTCATTAGAATCTCATGGAAATCTCTAATTCAATGAAATCAACCTTCTCCCACTCCTTGGTGGAGTGTTCCTTCAATCGGAACCAAAGGTTTCTTAACAATTCCCACAAAAAAATGCATGTTAATGAAAAGGAGAGGCAGATGGCATCATCAAGGGCTGGGCAACATGGGCAGCAGCTATACAAGCAGGTATGCTCATCTATACCCTGACAGCTGTTGCTGCACCACACCCATTCCTGATCTGCAGCACTGTTATGCTGTTCTCTCCCTTGCTCTTGTCTTGAGCAACCCAGCAAGGTTATAGATGGTATTTCCCATCAATCTCTAATAATGCATTTCAGTCCTGGACACCCACTGGTGGCCSCACCGAGACATCAAAGCACCTTGTTTACTGTTTTCAGATTCCTTCTCCTAAGTATTTCTGGATGCCACATTCAGGAGTGCTCCTCCTARGAGTTTTGCTTGCATTTTAGCTTTCTGAGATTTCTATTAACTTTGCTCCCCCTGTTTCCTCCCTGAAGAATTTAAGTAGGTAGCTCAGGCAGGTACTTGCCTCACTTTAAGCAGTGGCCAAGGGCTATTTAATGATTTGGGTTTATACAAATCACACTGCCTGCCTGCCTAAGGAACTAAGTACCCGTGATACATGGTAAAAGCACAAATTCTTCTGTTAGAAACAGGTTTGTGTTTAGAACAAACTAATACACAACCAGAACTTTCCTCAATGGTGGCCAGATGAGAGCTGTCCAGCCCAAATTAGCCAGCTCCCAACTGTCAAAACTTTCCTTCTCCTTTGGACAAGTGCCTGGACAGAGTGCAGCGGTGGGGGGAGTGTGGAGGGTGTTAGTTTCTGGTTCAACATATTTTTTCAGAATCACAGTGAGGGACAGGAGTAGTGTTGTGGTTCCAAGCCCTTTTGTCTTCAGCTATTTTAGATCATAGTGGGTTTTTTACATGTTAGAATTTTCCTACTAAAGCTTCTCATGGCCGTAGTACTTGAATTCCTGAAATAGTACTGAGTGATTATTGCCCCTCACTCAGGACAGTCATGTAGCCCTTCAAAACCTTGCTTGCACTTATATTGCATCCTCTCCATTGTAAGCCTGTGTGTGGGAAGATGCCCTAGAAATTGACCAAGTACATAGGCTTCAATGCTGGCGACAAAAGGAGGTTAACATTTGCAAGCAACTAATTTAATTTCTCTTGGCATTAAATGATTCTCTCACCACTCAGATGGTCAAGTATCTGTACTGATAAAAAACTCTGGTTTTACTACATTATTAGGCATTGCAGGGTTCTTCTGTTTAGCATTGTCGTGGTTTAACCCCAGTAGGCAACTAAGCACCA